>OENG01000009.1:6334923-6504854 GCA_900239735.1 Blumeria hordei DH14
GAATACTGATATGCTGTGAATACTGATTTATCCCTAGCTGCTTCCAGAAATCTGATCCAATGCTGTTTTTTTAAAAATTGAATTTGATGAAAGTAGTGGTTCCTAGCAGCTTTAGTATCTTTTTCTAGCTGAGGATTAGGGAATATTTTTGAATAGCGTCGTAGTCTATGGTATTCCATCCTTAAATTTGTCAACTTTTCTGTCCACCAAGGCTTAGATCTTGGCACAATTTTGATAGCTTGGATGGAGACTGTGGCAGCATCTAGAACTATCTGCTGTAGGAGGGAGGCTATCTGATCAAAATCCTCAGATTGAATTGCTGTTTCTAGTTGTAATTGTTGTTCCGCTTGGTTGATTTGTAGCTCATGATAGAACAGTTTCCAATCAGCCTTTTTGAGATTAAATCTTGCTTCAAGGTTTGAAGTATTCATAGTCTGATCAGTTGTTGATAGAACTGCTTCAAATGTTATGAGCTCATGATCTGATCCTGTTGCTTCACCATAGCTCCAATTCCGCCATTTGATCTGGTTGAATCCAGCTACAAAAGTTAAATCAATGATTGATGTGCTTTTTGAATTTGATCTATGAAATGTGCCACCAAACTTTTCAATTACCAAAGGACAATTCAGTAGTTGGGCATTAGTTTTCTCAATATATTTGACTAAAGAGTTAGCAAGTGTGCTGTTAGTCTGAATTATTGGATTCCATAGGGGGTGGTGCAGATTAAAGTCTCCAAGAAGGACAAATGGTTTGTCAAGCTGTAAGTTTAAGTTAAGAAAGCGTCGGACTGTGTGGTGAGAGAGTGCAGGTGTGAGTGGCTTCTCATTGTAGATGTGAATAATGTAAAATGGCTCCGCCGGAAGATCAACCTCCAGGATTTGATAGTCAGGGTCTGATACTAAGTCATACCTGGGCAGTACGTGGATCTGGCTTGCCTTCTTGACATAGGTCATGACCCTTGGGCGAAGATATTGATGGGTGATAGGTGAAATTACTTGATAAGCTGAATGTAAAATTGGTTGATAAGTTTGAAAATGAGTGTCATGGAACATATGGGGTTCCTGAACTAAAAGAATGTCTGATTCCCCTTTGATGGACACATCAAAGAGGGACTGCAAGATCTCTCGACCCCTTGCAGTGTTGTGTTGGCTAAAATTGATGTGACTCAGCATGCCAATGCTTTGTAATAATCACAGTCTTGTCTTTGAAAAGCCAAATGAGTATTTGACCTGCAATTTGCACATTGAATTGCATGGTGCACACAGCTCTGGGATGCCTTGCATGTAGAACATTTATGTTCCATGGTTGTGTGTGCACCCAAACAGATAGCACAAACAGGTGTCTTTTTGCAACCTATCTGGTGATGTCCAAATGTAAGACACTTCTTACACTGGGTCCTTTGAGTTGACTGTTGGTAATTTACTACCTTGAGCAGCAGTCCTCCAATGAGAACTCCTGCTTTGAGAATATGTTCTTTTTCTTGCTCAGTGGTGACTGAGAATGTTATAGAGGCTTTGACCCTCTGTTTATAAGTTTGACTTAGCCATCTTGGTTGACCTTGTGTCACAATGTTCTCATTGAAGACTTCTATTTCTTCATTGATATGTTGAATTGGGATGCAGGTAGGCACACCATGTACCACTAGCTTTGGCCAGTGGGTGACTTTTTGTGCCTTTCTAATAGGCCAATCTACAAAAACATGCTCCCATTTTTCCTGGTCTAGGAGAAGTTCAGTTGATGAGGAATCCCAGCAGGTAAGAACCAAATTCCCTTTGGTGGAGGTATGGACTCTGGAAATTGCCTTCTTTCCCAGTATTTTGTTGATATTTTCCCTAATAGAGAAAGGCTGGTATGTTGGCAGTGCACTGCCAGATTTGGTGATGAGAGTTACCACACTTTCTGTATCATAACTGTTTTTGAATGGAGCTGATTTTTTCATTGAATTTTCAGGGTCAATATCCTGCTTTGGAAGATCTTTTGTAGCTGCTGAAGGTATCACTACAGCTGGAGTGATTGATGAATTTCTGCAACTGTTGATTTGGTGGCTAAGGATTTTCATGCCTGGCTTAGTAGGCACTCTGATTTCTGGTTGAACACTTGGGATTCCTTCCCGAAGCATTTGTGCATAAGATGGGGCAATAGTTGCCTTCAGAATGTCTTCTGTGACCACCTCTGCCTCAGGTTGAACTTGTCTGATTGGTGGTGCAGTGTTCACCTTTCCCTCTTCAGTAAAGGTTCGAAAAACTTGGATGAGATCCAAGACAGCTGCTTGCTTGATCTTATCATTTGTAAGGCCATATGATTTGACCAAGAGATCACGTGCCTCAAAAATGGCAGTTTCAAATGTGTGTTTAATGGTGCAAGGTGCAGAGATCTTGACCATTTTTGTTGGCTGTGAGTTGGTATGAGTGGTAGCTGAGATACCTCTTTTTCGAGGTTGATCAGCAAAAGGTGTTTTTACAAATAAATTTTTTGCACCCAGATCTGTGGATGTGATTGGGTCGCTGCTGAACAAATCAGGTTTTGTTGACAACTTGAGAGGTCGAACAGAAGAAAGTAGCCTTGAGGGCTTAGGTGATGAATCAGTATTCCAGATTGATGAGGACAGCCTGGGGGCATTTGCCATATTCACATCTGGTGAGGAAGGTAGACTGGGAAGACTCCCTGGTGAAGAGGGAGTGTTCTTAGCCATTTTGACCTTGTTTTTAGCTGACATAATCAGGAAGATTACTAGCAAAAATTCAAATCAACATAAAAATTTGAAAAATATTTTATACTGATTTAAATTTGAATTGTTAAGATAAAGTCACGTGATAAGATAAAAAGGTCACCTGACTTAGCGCCAAGACTTGTTTTTTTTTTAAAAAAAAATAAAAATAAGATGTAAAGTTCAAAGTCACGTGACTTTATCCTGATCACCTGATTACGCGTCAGGAACGCGTGACGCGTGACGCGTCGAGCCTTGGCAAGGCTGGTGTGAGAATTTATCGTCCAGAGGGTCGAAAATGGCGTTTTGGTCGAAAAATGTTGTAATGTGAGGATGCAGATGTCGAAATAAATATCAATCGAATGCTACAGACGATGCGAAACCAAATATCCAGTTTATATTGTCGTAGCTGATGGTGGGCAGATGTTGTGGATGAAATGGTGACAAAAGGTGGGCCAGATGGTCGAAAAATCGGGTTTTGATTGATAAATATTGCTATTGGTGGATGCGTATGTCGAAAACTATTGCAGCTATTCTATCACAGTATGATAAGGATGGCACTCTACGTCTGGTAGCTTTCATGTCCAAGAAAATGCTTCCGGCAGAATGTAATTACGAAATCTTCGACAAGGAACTATTAGCAATCATAATCGCTTTTGAATTATGGACCGCGGAATTAGGATCAGTTGAAGCAAGCACATTGGTTTTATCCGACCAAAAGAATTTGGAACATTTCACTACTACCAAGAAACTGAATCGCCGTCAAGCACGGTGGAGCGAACTGCTAGCCAACTACGACTTCAAAATTGTTTTTAGACCTGGTAAGCAGAGTGGAAAACCTGATGCCCTGACGAGAATTTGTAGAGACAAACCATCAGAAGCTGAAGATGAACGTACAAAATACCAGAATCAAGTCTTAATTAAACCATGTCATATACTTCGTCGCATTGATACCAGCAATGCCCAAGACTTATCCCCCGTGGAGGAATCACCTGTGTTCGCGCCATCATTGAACGAATGGAGAAAGCACTGCGAGGAAGACGAATTCTGCCGACAAACTCGAGGAGACATTGAAAATCCAAGCAGTGAACGAAAGGATATTCAGCTGGCCAGTTGCACACTTACTGATTCTTCTTTCAGTCTTAATGGAAAAGAATACGTACCGGAAGTACTTCGTGAGATTATCTTGAATCAGCTGCATGAAAGCCCCATGTATGGTCATAGAGGAGCCGCTGCCCTGTACAGTCTGTTGAGCCGAAAATTTTGGTGGCCCGAATGTCATAAAGATTGCACCAAGTACGCCAGAGGCTGCGAAGCATGTCAACAAAATAATCCCTCCGTACAGAAGCCACATGGATTTTTACAACCCCTACCAGCACCTCAAGCTGCATTCCGGCATTTAACTCTTGATTTTGTGGGACCCTTGCCAATATGTAAAGTAAGAGGCTTTGATTATCGATTTATCTTGCAAGTTGTTGATCGACTGACTAAAAAAGTGTGGATTATTGCCCTGGAACGGCCTACGGCAAGAGAAACGGCTGAGGCGTTCCTCGATAATATCGTTCGATTCAGTGGCCTACCAGACTCGTTAGTGTCAGACCAGGGAAGAGCATTTATCGATAAAACATGGAAGGAAATCTGCCATCGACTGAATATCACTCACAAATTATCGACCTCATATCATCCAGAAACTGACGGGCAAACCGAAAGAGCTAACAAGACTTTGGAAGTATACCTCAGGCACTACGTTAATTATCATCAGGATGATTGGGCTAGAAATTTAGCCATTGCAGAATTTTGTTGTAATAATCAGATTAATGCCTCAACAGGAGTGTCGCCGTTCTTTGCGTGCTTTGGTCATCACCCCCGCATGGATTTTAGATCGGAATCAGAAGCTCCGATTCCCCGAAACATCCCGGAGTTTGTAACCAGGATTCAAAGATTATCACAGCTATGCAACGAAAAAATAACCCTCGCCCAGGCCTTTCAAGCCACTTATGCAAATGAAAGAAGACTTCCAGCACCGAGATACAAGACTGGGGATATGGTTTACCTGTCTTTAAAAAACCTCACGCTCTCGAGGCCCACAAAGAAATTAGATCACGTTAGGGCTGGACCTTGGTGCATAACTATAATGAAAACGCCTCTTGTAGCTAAACTTGACTTACCACCCCAGCTTAAAATCGATAATAACTTTCACGTTAGCCTTCTTCGCCCAGCTTACATAGGCTATCCATCGCAGCATCAAGAATCGCCACCACCAATTGAAATCGCGCCCTCTGGTCACAAAATTCACGAAGTAGAATCAATTTTAGATTCCAGAATTCGAAGAAATAAGGTACAATACCTGGTACGATGGACGGGCACAAACGATACAACTTGGGAAACTTTCGAACATCTGGACAATTGTAAGGATTCACTGGTAGATTTCCACAAGGCTTATCCAAATGCACCACGCGCAGCGGAGTGCGCACATTGAAAAAAAAAGGGAAGGGGTAATGTCAGGAACTGAGGATAGAGGTTACTGGGTCACAATGGTTGCCATGGGTTACAAATTGAGTAATCGAGTAATAGGAGGTGGACCCTATGAGACCTAGGTTGCTCTGGTTACTATGATGTATATATGGAGTGGACAGAGCCGCAGTAGAGGGCCACGTCTTGTCTTCCGTCTTCCACTGGCCTTGTCTACGATCCTAGATTCCCTAGTCCCTCGTCCCTCGTCCTTAGACCTAGTTATAATCACGAATTCATACCTTTGACTCTTGCCTACCTCCTCAGCTATTACTCAAACCACTTAGTAACCCTCCCGACGCTACCTTTGGCACCCTCGAGTTTGACAATATGCTTTCTGAATTTTAGACTCGGGTCAAACCAGATTCCCAGCCATTTAATAGATTGAGATGGTTGCACTGTTTCTCCATGGGGAAGTCTAATTGCCATCTCTTGTGCTAATTTTTTCCTAGTAAAATGCATGAGCTCTGTCTTGACTAGATCAAACTGAACTGCATCTTTAAGCCCAAAGTTGATGATCTTTGAAGCTTATCTTTCTAGTATTCTGATATTTTTTTTCAAACTAGAGCTTGCTATTGTCAGGGTAATATCATCCATGTACGAGATGATTTTCACTGTATTGCTGGTGAATTCCGTGCCTTCAAGTATCTTTCCTTTTTGAGTGGATCATTTGAATCTGCCTTGAGGTGTCTCTGAGCTCTAATCATGGTCTTTCTCAAAAACTTTAAATCTTCTGTCCACCAGGGCTTTTGACTAGCACCATGCTTCAGCCTTGGTATTGATTCCTCTGCTGCTTTCAATAGAATGTTTGTCATTTCTTGCCCAATTTTATCAAGGTCTGTTTCCAAATTGGTCTGGTTGCTTATTAGATTTTGAACTGTGAGAAATGGAAGTCTCTTGAATTTTTCAGAATTAAATAACTCGGAATTTTGAAACATTGTAGCACTCATTTTCTCGAATTTTTCCCAGTCTGCCTTGTGGGTTTGAAATCTTGGTTTTTCTGGCTGCGTTGCAATGTAGAACAAATCTTGATCTGTAACTGTAAATAATATTCCTTGATGGTCAGATCCTGTTTCAATTGTTTGCCAATCATGGATATTCTTTTCCGTGACTGCCGTAGTTAATGTTAGATCAATAACAGATGGTACCTTCATATTTGACCTATAAAAGGTCCCATCCCCTATTTTGTTGGTCAAGACTAGTCCTTTTTCTTCAAACCATGCATGAAGATCATCTGCTCTGTGGGATTTGGGATGAAAGGGATCCCAGTCAAGATGATGTTCATTAAAATCACCCATTACAATGCATTTTGATGCACATCCAACACACTTCCGAAAAGCGCCATTTCATCAACAACTTCCGCCAACCATCAGGTACGACAATATAAACTTGATATTCGATTTTGCATCTTCAACAGCTTTCGATTGATATAATTGTCAATATCTAAGACCCAATATTGCCTTATTTTTCGACAAAATCCCGATTTTTGACCCTCTAGACCAAATAACCACACAATTTTATCCACAACTTCCGCCCACCATCAGATACGGCTCTAAAAATTCGATTTTCGTTTTCGCATCGTCTTTAGCTCTCCATTGATATACTTATCAACCCACACATCTTCATATTACAATATATTTCCACCAAAACGCCATTTTCGACCCTCTGGACAAAAATTTTTCACCCCTGCCTTGCCAAGGCTCGACGCGTCACGCGTCACGCGTTCCAGACGCGTGATCAGGTGATCAATATAGAATCACGTGACTTATAACTTCAAATCTTATTTTTAATAAAAAAAAATAAAAAATAAAAAATAAAAAATAAAAAATAAAAAATAAAAAATAAAAAATAAAAAATAAAAAATAAAAAATAAAATATAAAAAATAAAAAATAAAAAATAAAAAATAAAAAATAAAAAATAAAAAATAAAAAATAAAAAATTCATAATAAAAAATACAAAACTCAGCCTTGGTGCTTGATCAGGTGACCCCACCAATTAGTCACGTGATAAATTACCAAAGAATCAATTTAATAATTGGTGAAAAATATTTCAAGTATTTTTATTTCAATTCTGACCCCTGACTGATTATGTCATCCTCAAAAAAGGCTCAAAAGCCTCAAAAGTCTCGTTCCTCTCAAGGGAGCCTACCAAGCTTACCATCCTCACCAGAAATTGATATGACAAATGCCCCAAGGCTGTCATCATCAATCTGGAATAAAGATGCATCACCTAAGCCTTCAAGGCTTTTAACCTCTATTCGACCTGTCAAATTGACAACTCAAATGGACTTATTTAGCAGTGACCCCATCACATCTACAGATTTGGGGGCACAACATTTATTTAATAAAATACCCTTTTCTGAGCAGCCTCAAAAGCGAGGAGTTTCACCAACAATTCTTTTGGCATCCCAGCCAACTAAAATGGTCAAGATCTCTGCACCTTGTACCATCAAACATACATTTGAAACTGCCATTTTTGAGGCACGTGATCTCTTGGTCAAATCATATGGACTTACAAATGATAAGATCAAGCAAGCAGCTGTCTTGGATCTCATCCAAGTTTTTCGAGCCTTTACTGAAGAGGGAAAGGTCAACACTGCACCACCAATAAGAGAAGTTCAACCTGAGGTAGAGGCGGTCACAGGATCCATTCCAAAGACACCCATTGCCCCTACTTATGCACAAAAGCTCAGGGAAGGAATCCCAAGTGTTCAACTAGAAAAAAGAGTGCCCACTAAGCCAGGCATGAAAATTCTCAGCCACAAAATCAACAATTGTGGAAATACATTAACCACTCCAGCTTTTTTTTTTTTATTTTTTTAATTCATAGTGTATTCAGCTATCTAGCTATGACACATTTCAAATATTCTACATTTAAGATTTTTCCCCCAAATTCATCTCTTTTCCCTCAAAGTCCAAAAAAATATATCCCAATCACATATCCTAATTTAATTCTCTTTGTGTGCTGCCATGCACTTGGATATATCCAAATATTTAAGTAATGATTCCTTCCCCTTTTTTGTACAGAATAAGATTGGAAGTGTAGTTGGTTCTATACCCTTGAAGCAGGTATTCCTTTGGTCTTTGAATTTTTGACAGTGTAACAACAAGTGCTGCACATTTTGTCTTTCTTTCCCACAAAAATTGCACATAAAATCAGTTACCTTCCCTATCATGTGCAGGTATACCCTAGTATTGCCAATTCCAAGCCTTGCCTGGAAAAATCCGGATTCAGTTTCCCTGCTATGTCCTCCAAATCCATATAATTTAAAAGAAAAATTGGGCTGATTAAATTGAGCCTGAAGCCTGTAATACTTTCCGAGTCCCTTGGCCTTTCGACCCTCCTCCTCATGCCAGAGCTCCAAGTCCCAATCTTTTTTCCATGCCTTTAGCACCCACTCTTTAGCCTTCTGCTTGATGAAAGAGTGAGAGGTATATTGATCACTTTTCATTGCCTTTTTCTTCCAACCTCCTTTGGCAAGCTTATCAGCCAGCTCATTTCCTTCTATGCCAACATGTGCTGGACACCATTGAAGATGAACTGTGCAACTTTGACAAATCTTCCTGATCTGTTGAGAGAATTGATTGCTGCATTGCTGGATTCGAAGAATACTAGCCTGACTATCAGTAAAAATGTGAATGGTATTATTGGCAAAATATTTCTTGACATATTTGGTTGCCCTAAAGACACAGTAGGTCTCAGCGTCTGTGATACCCATGGTATCACCTAGGTTGTACGAAAAACATTTTATCTCTCTGGTGATTGGTTGGTAGATCACAAAGCCAATGCTGCTCCCACCTCCCTGTGATAGTGATGCATCAGTGTAAACTATGACATCACTTAAATGGATGTCCTTAATGTGTTGGATGTGGGATAGTTTAGCTATTGACTTTGGATGGTTTAAAATGGTGGTTTTGATATCTGATTGATGCCATGGTGGGACCCAGAGAGCATTTAGCTGCTCCAGATTTTTCAGGGAGGCCAATGGCATCAGTCTACTTCCAATCCTCATCAACTGAGTTACTAGATTACTGATATAGTTAATTAATCCGAGATCAATCTGACTGCTGCTGGCCAATTCATCTTCAAGAGGACTAAATAAGTGTTCCTGGATTGGGTGGTTCCTTTGAAGTCGAAGAATCCTTAGTCCATAGTAGATCACTTGCTTCTCATGTCGAACTTTTGCTGGTAAGATTGATGACTCTACCTCCATTGCTTTAACAGGACTACCTCGGAAAGCCCCGGTGATTTATGGCAGTGCCTGGTTCTGAAGCTTCTGACAGCTGTTTGTTAGTATTCCACTGCCCCTCTTTCCATGCCAAAGAACTGAGCCATAATCAAGTACTGAAGTTACACAAGCCAGGTAGAGTTGTCGAAGGGCATGACAGTGAAGTCCTCTTGTGGTTGAGGTTAGGTTTCGGATCCTACTGAGAGCCCCATGAGCTAGCTGCAGTCTCTTTTCCACATGTGTCTTGAAATTGAGCTTCCTATCAAACCAAATACCTAACCATCTGACAACCTCCTTGGGCTCTATTGTGGCCAGGCCTTGTAAGTCAAAAGATGTTGTAGGCATTTGAAATTGACGTCCAAAGTGAATCAGCTCTGATTTATCCATCTCAAAATTTACTGCCAAATGTCTTGCACCCCTCAATAGCTCCTCAGTAATTCCCTTCAATGTCCTGATATTTTTATTGATTGAAGTTGATGACACTGAAAGTGCAATGTCGTCCATGTAGGACAGCTGAAGGAAGTTCTTCCTGTGAACAGCTGGGAGTAGAAATCTGATGGAAAGAAGGAAGAGCATTGGTGATATTGGGCTACCTTGGGGAGTCCCAGTCACTGGGAACACCTTGCTAAGATGACCATTGAAGAGAAGCTGCATTGTTCTTCCAGCAAGAAATGATCTGACCCAAGCTATGAGACCTTGAGGTAGCTGAAGAGAATGCATGGTTTTTATACGTGCTGCAGGCTGTAGCCTATCAAAAGCTCCTAGAATATCCAAGAAGATTGTTGAGACAAGTCGTTTGCTGGCCAGATTCTCCTCCACAAATTCTTGAAGCAACAGTGCAGCATCAATGGCTGATCTTTGCTTGCGCCCTCCGAATTGACTAGGGTGTAGAAGGTCTGTTGTGTTAGCAATGAATGACAGTCTATTGGCATAGATTCTTTCCAGTAATTTGGACAGGGAGGGCAAGAGGGAAATGGGTGTGTAAGCCTTAGGTGCAATGTAGTCCATTTTGTTCCTCTTGGGGATGATGATACCCACTGCCTGTTTCCATTGCTCAGGATGCTTTCCGCTTTCAAATAAGCATTTGTAGGCCTTGAAGAAGAAGTCAGGTATAATATTGATGGCTGACTTAATAATGGTCCAATCCAGACAATCATGACCTGGGGCAGTCATCTTTTTTGGTGTGGCATGTATCATCTCATCAATAGTGAGTTCAGGCCAGTCCCATTTTCTTTCTATTTCATTCCTTGTTGTCACATAGTAAGAGGTTGAAGGAATGAATTCCTCTGCCTCGGCTGAAAGGGATGAAGTTTGGAGACTTGGGAATAGTGTCTGGGCCAGGGCCTCACTTTTGGCTTCAAATGTTGTTGCTTTAGCTGGCTGAGATTGGTGCTTTGGTGTATAGACCAGGGTTGGGATTATTCTTGATTGATAATTTTAAGGCCTGGAGTAATTGTAGGCAGTGAATATCATTTTGTACTTGGCTGATGCTAAAAAGTTCATCCACTGTTGGTGCTTGGTGTGCTGGATGTGTTGAAAATATTTATTCCTTGCAGCTCTTGCCTTGTCCATTATGTTGGTACAATGGTACTTCTTTTCTTGGCGTCGAAGCTTATGGAATGAATGTCGAAGTAAAGCAAGGTCCTTGGTCCACCATGGCTTTGATCTTGATGTGACTTTGAATAGTGGAATTGACCCTTGAGTAGCAGTTTGGACCACATCCTGTAATATGGAGGCATTGAGATCTACATTGTGCAACTTGATGGCCTCTTCCATTTGTTGTTGCATAAGTCCTTGCTGTTGTAAAATATGTGCCTTGAATAGATTCCTGTCTGCTTTCTTGACATTAAACCTGGTGGGGAGTTGGTTAGTATCTCTGTTAGTATTCAGTGCTTCATCCATGCTAGAGTCCTTTAAACAAGTGTCAAAGAGTATTACTTCATGATCTGATCCAGTAGATTCCCCATATTTCCAGTTGCCCCACCTAAGGTGTTTGAATCCTATGGCAAAGGTAAGGTCAATGATGGAGGTGCTTTTTGAATTAGATCTGTGAAATGTCCCTCCATACTGTTCAATGATTGATGGTGAGTTGAGGAGCTGGGCATTGGCATTATCCAAGTACTGGGCCAGCTCATTGGCAAGAGGTGAGTTGTTCTGGACAAGTGGATTCCAACATGAATGATGCAAGTTGAAATCTCCGAGAAATAGCATGGGCTTGTCCAGGGTTAGTTGTAGGTCCAAGAAGCGTTCCACTGTGAGCTTGGTTGAGTAGTGGGAGGTTGGCTTCTCATTGTAGATGTGAACCACATAGAATGATTCACTTGATAGTTCTACCTCCAGAATTTGAAGGTCAGGGTCTGTCACCAAGTCATATCTAGGGGATACTTGAAGCTGGCTAGATTTCTTGACATAGGTAAGGACCCTGGGCCGCAGATGAGTGTTGAGAACTGGTGGTATAAGATTAAAAGCAGAGTGTTGGATTGGTCGAAAAGAATGTGTTGGTTGGTGATGGAACATGTATGGTTCCTCCACAAAAATAAAGTCGGATTCCTCCTTGAGGGCTACCTCAAAGAGTGACTGCTGGATCTCTCGACCCCTTGCAGTATTATGTTGACTGAATTTGAGTGTATCTAGCATGTTAGAGCTTTGTAGTAATCACAGTCTAATCTTTGGAACGCCAGGTGGGTTTTGGACTTGCAGTTTGCACACTGCACTGCATGGTGGATGCAACTCTGGGTTGCACTACAAGTATTACACTTGTGGCTGTTGGTGTAATGTGGGCCAAGATAGATGGCACACACTGGAGATTTCTTGCACCACATGGAGTGGTGGCCAAATGTCAGGCATTTTCTGCACTGAGTCTTCTGAGTTGATTGTTGGTAGCTAACTACCTTCAAAAGTTGTCCTCCAATGAGCACCCCAGTCTTTATCAACCTAGTCTTCTGCTCCTCAGTCTTCACACAAAATGCCACTGAGGCTCTCACCAATTTACTTGGTGATTTTGTAAGCCATCTTGCCTGGTCTTCTGTATTTTTTTTTTTTTTATTAATTTACATCCTATTTGAGTCTATGACTATTAAAAGATGTGTAGCAACACTACAATTTTTATCTCCCAAAATCAAAAACTCCCTATCTCATCCCCTCTACTCTCCTCCCCCAAGTACCATCCCCTGGTCGATATTTTTGTCTCTATCAAATAGTTCAATGTTACATTAATTCCAATCTTGTTGTGAAACAACATTTCCATGCTCAGTTCCTGACCCTGTAACCTTTCCTTCATTCTTTTCCGGTTCTGGCTGTACCTCTTACAATCTAGTAGCAAATGTCTTAGATTCTGCTCTCCACAGCTGCGGTCTCCCAAATTTGATTGTCCTATTCTATTCATGTATGACTTAAAATATCCATGTCCCAGCTTGAGTTGATAAAATGATGAGCTGATCTGCCTTCTGACTCCCTTTGGTACCCATGGCTTCCTTCTTATTTGCCAAGAGTAGACCTCAGAATATGACAGATGAGTTTTATGCTTCTGTCTTTTTAAATCATAATTGTCCAATATATTTTGCCATTCATTAGTTTTTAAATCTTCTACTTCTTGAGAAATGCATGCTAAACTCATGGGATAGCTTTCATCTGCCTCAAAATATGATGCTATTTTGGCAAGCTTGTCTGCTTCTTCATTACCCTGAATTCCTTTATGGGCTGGCACCCATCTGAGGGTAACTTTTGCCCCTTGTTCTTGAAGTTTTTGGGCTGCTTCCATGGCCCTTCTGACAAGCCATTGACCTCCTTTGTCACCTAGATTTCCAAGTCTCTTAAGGGCTGCCTTGCTATCTGAAAATATTGTCACTTGTTCCCTGTTCCTAATCTGTCTATTTTCATGCTCAATAGCTCGGACAATTGCCTCCAGCTCTCCAATGTAGACAGTATTTGTATTCTTGGACAGGGTGTAGTGTTCTCTTAGTATTGTTTGGTCTATTTGATCACATCTTACTATTGAAATTCCAATTCCATTAGAATCTGGGGACTCTGTCAGATTGGAGCGTAGGCGTCTGACCTGAAGCGGAAATGGAGGATGAGAAGAGGTCGGAATGGGTCGCAAGAGATGACTGAAGGTCTACTGGAGATAAATAGGAGGAACTAAAGGTTTGAAAGATGGGTAATATAAATAGCTAAGAGGTCTAAAGGTTTGAGTGGGTACTAGTGGTAACTAAAGGTACAAGAGGTAATCCGAAGGTGTTCCGAAGGTGTTGGGTATGACAGAAAACTAAGCGTGAAGAACTCTGAAGCTACAGACTAAGCCATCATATATACCTGCTTTCCTTCCACTAGCTCATCATAACATAGACATTAACCTAATATCAACATGATCCCATATGTAAAGGATTATACTGTTGTCATAACAACATGAGAAGAAGCGTAAAATTATATGGCGAAGGAAGAATCGGAAGGATCGGGAGGATCAGGAGAGGAATCCTTACATTACCCCTCCCGTTTTTTAGTCTGCGAGCTCCGTCGAGCCAGCCGCGCCAGGGTAAAGGCCGTGAAATTCTTTTAGTAGATCGCCGCAGCCTGTTAAATTATCAAGAGGTTCCCATGTAGTGTCATCATATCCTGTCCATCTAACTAAGTATTGAACTTTTTTCCGTCAAATTCTCGAGTCCAAAATAGCTTCCACATCATATGTGTCTAGATGTTCATTTGATATTTCGACTGCAGGGGGTTGGCTTTGCTGCTGGCTCTTAAATCCAACAAAAGCTGGTTTTAACAGATTTACGTGAAAGTTATTATCAATTTTCCATTGGGGCGGTAGGTCCAGTTTCACGACGAGAGGTGTTTTAATTTTAATTATCTGCCAAGGGCCAGCTCTGACATGATCCAATTTTTTGTTGGTCTAGATAGGCGAATGTTTTTGAGAGATAAATATACCCGGTCTCCGACCTTATATCTTGGTGCAGGGAGGCGTTTTTCATTTGCGTTGTAGCTTGAAATTCTTGAGCTAAAGTGATATTTTCGTGGCATTTTTGCGAAATGTCCTGCATTCGTGAAATAAATTCGGGGGTATCACGTGCTACCGTAATCTCTGATTCCGGAAGAAAGTTAAGCCGAGGATGGTGACCAAAGGAGGCGAAGAACGGTGAGATACCTGTAGATGCATTAACGTGGTTGTTGCAACAAAATTCAGCCAAGGCCAGGTGATTAGCCCAATCATCTTGACGATAATTTACAAAGTGCCTTAAATATACTTCTAAAGTTTTGTTGGCCCTTTCTGTCTGACCATCTGTCTCTGGATGGTAGGAGGTGGAGAGTTTGTGATTTATTGTCAGCCTTGCGCAAATCTCCTTCCAGGTACTATCAATGAATGCCTTTCCTTGGTCAGACACTAACGAGTCAGGCAAACCCGCAAATCGAACGACGTTATTTAGGAATGCTTGAGCAGTTTCTCGCGCTGTAGGTCGCTCCAAGGCTATAATCCATACCCGTTTTGTCAGTCGATCAACAACTTGCAAGATATATCGATAATAAAAGTTTCTGATGTTACAAGTTGGTAAGGGTCCTACAAAATCAAGAGTTAAGTGGCGAAATGCGGCTGAAGGTGCTGGTAGGGGTTTCAAGAATCCGTAAGGTCTTTGTACTGATGGATTATTTCTCTGGCAGGCTTCGCAACCTCGAGCATACTTGATACACTCGTTATGACACTTAGGCCACCAAAAAGATCTACTTAGTAAGGTATACAGAGCAGCAGCTCCACGATGGCCATACAGCGGATTTTCATGGAGTAGTTTGAGTATTTGCTCTCGGAGTGTTAAAGGTACGTACTCTCTACCATTGAGACAAAATGAGTGTTCAGTAGTTTTACAACTGGCTAATTCGATGTCAGTACGATTAGAATCTGGATTATTCAAGGCTGCACGAATTTCTTGACAATATTTATCCTCCTACAATGTCTACTCCACTCTTCTGGCAACAGTTCATCTGTATGCAAATGCTCCATCGGGCTAAGATCTATTGGTTTTGATGTTTCAACACGACGAAGAATCTGCTGTGGTTTGAGTAAAGTCTGCTGTTGGTGCCTTGTTCGTTCATCGTTTACATCTGATGGTTTATCCTCACTAATTCGAGTTAGGGCATCGGGTTTAACTCCTTGTTTCCCGGGTCTAAAGACAATCTTGAAATCAAAATCTGCAAGAAACTCGTTCCATCTAGCTTGACGCCGGTTTAACTTCTTGGTGGTGGTGAAATATTCGAGGTTCTTGTGGTCCGATAAGATTACAGTTGGGTGCTCAACAGAGCCAAGCTCACTTTTCCATGTCTCGAATGCATATACAATGGCAAGTAACTCTTTGTCAAATATCTCATAGTTGCACTCGGCTGGTAACATTTTCTTGGACATAAATGCCACTGGACGTAAGATGTTCTCATCATCATACTGCGATAGAATAGCTGCAGTAACATAATCTGAGGCATCTGTTTCCAGCACAGCTTTTCTACGGGGGTCAAAATGGGCAAGCATAGTCCCATCTCTAAAGGCGCGTTTGATGTTTTTGAAGGATTCTTCACACTTTTGATCCCAGGTAAATTTGACATCCTTCTTTGTTAGCTGAGTCAAAGGAGTGGCTAACCTTGAGAATTCAGGTATAAAGCGACGGTAAAAATTCGCAAACCCCAAGAACCCTTGGATATCTCTAACGGAGCGAGGTGTCGGCCATTCCTGAACACAGGCTACCTTTTTAGGGTCCATTGAAATTCCGTTGGTTGAGACTATAAGCCCAAGATAAGTAACGGTGGTTGTTTCAAAGGAACACTTCGATATATCGACTTGCAAGCCATGTTCGCGAAGTCGTTGTAAGACCGCTTTAACATGTTTTTGGTGGTCCACAAGGTTTTCTGAGTAGATCAGTATATCGTCCATGTAAGCCGTGCAAAAATCGTCCAGGAGACCTCGAAGAGCATAGTTGATGTAGGTTTGAAACGAAGCAGGCCCATTACATAGACCAAAGGGGAGAACTAATGGTTCAAAGAGTCCGTACCGGCAAGTAAATGCGGCCTTCCATTCATCACCTTCTCTGATACGGAGCTTATTAAAGGCGGAGATAACATCAAGCTTAGTATAGAACTTGGCACGAGAGAGTTGGCAAAGGGTTTCTGTTATTAAGGGAAGAGAGCACCGATTTCTGACAGAGATTGCATTAAGTCCTCTATAATCAATGCAGAAACGAAGATCTCCATTTGATTTCTTGACAAATAGAACTGGGGCAGCTGCTGGTGACTTCGAAACTCTAATAAATCCCTTCGAAAGCTCTTTATTCAAATACTCTCGCAAGGCCTCTAGCTCTTTTTGGTTCATTGCATATGGACGAGCGACAGGGGGTTGCTTTCCGGGCTGAAGATCAATCGAATGGTCCCAAGGACGATGTGGAGGCAGGAGATTGGCTTGTTTTCGATCAAATACGTCAAGGAAAGCATGATAATGGGTAGGAAGGTATATTTTGGGGTCAGCGTCTTTTGGTATTGCAATGTTGGTATTATTGATCCGAACTGTGGGCTGTCTTTGCATACTGGAATCAAGAAGGAGGTCTAGATCTCTGATACTAAGAGCAAAAAGGTGGTTTCCGGGGTTTTGGCTTAGAGTAATAAACTCATGGGCAGAAACTTTAGTTGGCCGGATTTCCTGTAATTCAGATGGCCTTTTTGATATGATTTGGGGAGGAGCGATTTGGGCCTGACATTTTCCTGCCGAAATAAAGTCCGTAGAGTTGACGTATGGAATAGTTGTTTCGAATTTGCAACAGGCATTATCCAAACAATTTTCACCAAAGGTCAGTGTGTGTTCGGCCCAATTTATGAAAGGGTTGTGTTTTTCGAGCCAAGGCAATCCCAGGACTAGGTCATACTTAATATTAGGAGTAACGAAAGCAGACATCTCTTCCTGGTGTCTACCAATGGCGAGATTAAAACTAGTGATTTTCGTGATTTGGGCTCCAGGCTTACCCTCAAAACCTACTAGGGCGAGGGGAGTCTTGAGGTGACTAGAGGTTACATTCAATTTATGGCATAATTTTTCAGATATGAAAGCAAAGCCAGATGCGCCGGAGTCAACGAGTGTGATTAAAGTTATATCTCCTATTTTTGTTTTTATATACATGTGACGAGATGATGATAACTCCTTTAAACTCACTTGTCCTACCGAAACTGACTCCAACAGGCGACTTCCTATTGGAGTTGATCTTTTAACGTTTCCATATCTTGAGGGATTTCCTCTGTACTAGTGGTCGCGACACTTCGAGTTCCCAACGGGCAGTCTCTTGCAATATGTCCAATTCTATTGCACCATACACATCTTCCTAAGGTGCGACGTGCATCCTTTGCCTTTTGGGTTAAGCGTCCGCTAGCGTCCTTTTGTCTGGAGATAAGGTCAAGATCCATTGCTGAGCCCCCTTGTGATACAGGAATCTCGTGGTGGAGAGGACGGAACTGGGGTCGAGGTATCGAAGGCGCTGGTATAGGTGTGTGATTGTTTAACGAAACCGGTCGGGACGATCTTGCACGTGATGAGGCTAGTATTTCCTGCAATCCAGCATCCTTTCGTCGAAGATAGGCTACAAAGGCGTGGTATTCTACCGGAACATCTGAAGATGAGAGGATCAGACTTCTTAGTTGAACTGAAAGGCGTCTTTCTAGCATTAGCTTCCAGCTGGCTTTATCCACTGTCGAGTAGATGGAATCGACCATGTTATCTTCGAAAGCCGTAATAAAGTCATGGAATTTACTATCATTTTGATACAATTTCTCAACCCTTGTGGTAGCCTGGTCCTGCAAGGATGGGTCTTCGCATCTCTGCCTTAAGGCCAGAAGAAAGCCTTCCAGTGTCGTTATTTCTGGCGGAATTGATGGATCTTCAAGACAGCGGAATGATGGCCTCATCTTAACTAGAGCAGCAGGCCCAAGACACTGGTATCCAAATCTAACTTTTTCGGATTCAGCAACAAAGCTCTCTGTCTGGATCTGAATGACTAGCTGAGAGCAAAAAGAGCGCAAGTTCTCTGGTGTTCCGTCGTATGGTGTGATGGGCTGGATCGGAAGATGAAGCCTGGGCTGAGGTGATACGGAGGGTATAGGGGCAGTCGGTGGAGCGGAAGAGACTGAAGATGCAAACAGCTGGCTTACACGTTCTCCATCGATTTGGGAGGCTACTTCAAGAATATCGGGTGAGTGTGTTATATATGGCAAATTCCAGAGATGTGGTGGTAGTAATGTTATGTTTGATCGGGGGTGATGTTGATCTGTGGGTGGAGTCGAAGTGATCTGGAGGCCGGCCATATCGTTGTTCATGGTGGTTGGAGGTTGATAATCAGTGAAACTAAAGAAGGAAACTTCACTGGGTGTTGAATGAGACAGAGTATCTGGTGAATCAGGTACTCTATAGCTCATATAATTTTGACGCTTAGTAATGTCAGATTGGAGCGTAGGCGTCTGACCTGAAGCGGAAATGGAGGATGAGAAGAGGTCGGAATGGGTCGCAAGAGATGACTGAAGGTCTACTGGAGATAAATAGGAGGAACTAAAGGTTTGAAAGATGGGTAATATAAATAGCTAAGAGGTCTAAAGGTTTGAGTGGGTACTAGTGGTAACTAAAGGTACAAGAGGTAATCCGAAGGTGTTCCGAAGGTGTTGGGTATGACAGAAAACTAAGCGTGAAGAACTCTGAAGCTACAGACTAAGCCATCATATATACCTGCTTTCCTTCCACTAGCTCATCATAACATAGACATTAACCTAATATCAACATGATCCCATATGTAAAGGATTATACTGTTGTCATAACAACATGAGAAGAAGCGTAAAATTATATGGCGAAGGAAGAATCGGAAGGATCGGGAGGATCGGGAGAGGAATCCTTACAGACTCAGATGCATCTGTGTAATATATTGCTTGATTTGTTCCTTTTATTCTTGACAGGAATTGATTGTGTAAAAATAACATCTCCTCTTTACTGGTATTTGATAAAATGACTTTGTATGGGATACCTTTGCCCCAGGGGGTGTAGAGGTTTGGTGTTACTTGCTCAATATCTTGATGTTCAAAATTAAATTGTAAGCAATCTATGATTTGGGTTACTTGGTTTCCCCTAAAAAGTTTGTGTTCTTGGTGAAATTGGTGCTCAAAATTTTGGTTGAATATCATCAAAATTGGATGAGTTGGGCTTAATTTATGCATTCTCATAGCATATTTTCTTCTGCTGTGATTTAATCTGATCTCGGGAGGACAAAGACATGCCTCCACCTCCATAGGTCTTATAGGAGATGATTTGAAACATCCAAGTATTTTCCTCAATGCTATATTTTGAAGTCCCTGTAGTAGGTCAATGAAAGACTGCTGCCCTTTCCACCAGACAGGACTTGCATAGTCAGAAATACTAATGACACAGGCAAGGTATAGCTGTCTCATAGCTATATGACTAAGCCCTCTTTCAGTATTTGTTAGTCTTGCCATCCTTTGGAAGGCTGCTTTGGCTTGGGCAACCCTAGCTGTTATGTGTTGTTTAAAGGTAAGTTTTTGATCAAACCATACCCCTAGCCACTTGACCACAGTAGATGATGATAACTTTCCACCACCAGGTAAGGCCATCTGACATTCTTTAGCTTCTTTAGTCTTTGCAAAATGTATCAACTCAGTTTTCTCAATATCAAATTTTACTGAATTTTTCATTCCAGTGTCCTGTAATTTTTGAAATTCTCTTTCCAATATTTGGGTATTCTTTTTGAAGCTGGTAGATGAGACAGTCAATGCAATATCATCAATGTATGAGATGAATTGACCTGTCCTAGAGCTAAACATGTCCCTAATGTAAATTAAGAAAAGAATTGGTGAGATTGGGCTTCCCTGTGGGATCCCTGTCTGAATTGGTGAGAAGTTTTCTGCCTGTCCATCAAAGGTCAATTTAAGTTGTCGATCACTTAGAAATGAATCTACCCATGATAAGATGCTGAGTGGGAGTCCCAATCTACTCATGATGCCAAGAAGTTGGTTCTTGGCTACATGATCAAAGGCACCTTTTATATCCAGGAAAAGGGTTGATGTCTTCCTTCCAGCTGCATTTTCTGTCTGCACTTTATTCACTAACAGTAGACATGCATCTACTGCTGATTTTTGGAGCCTACCCCCAATCTGTGATGGATCTAATATTGTTCAGTTAAAATTATATTCAAAGAATAGATACCTGAATTATATTTAAGGATACTGATAAAGATTGAACAAATGAAGAGTGTTGGTGGAAGTAGAGTGGTTGATCATGAACAAGAAGTGTTGTTGTATTGATGAATGATGATGGACTATCTAAGTGGGAAATGGCTGGTTTATATACATGAATAGGTGGTCTGTGCTTTTAGTCTAAGCTAAATCATGTGACCTGTCTATTTGGCCTACTTGTATTCCCACCCAACTCAATGACACTTGAGTGATTATTTTCAACATCTAACAGGTTAGTGGATTCAGCAAGGTAACCAAGTCTTTTGGCCAACATTCTTTCTAGGGTCTTTCCCAAGCAGTTGAGTAGTGATATAATCCTGTAAGCTTTTGGTTGTGAGTAGTCTGGCTTGGAGGGCTTTTTGAGAACAATGCCAGTTGCTTGCCTCCAGCATTTTGGCTGATATCCTATATTAAATAGCACGGAATATATCTGGAAGAAAATTTCCTTATTAGCTTGGTATGCATGACTTATGATTGTCTGATCAATCTGATCTGGCCCTGGTGCTTTACCCTTAGATGGATTGCAGCATGCTCTCTCCACTTCTAAAGGAGTAAGCTCCGGCCATTCCCATTGCAATTCCTTATGTGAAGACCAATCAAGTTCTGGTGCCACTGGGGGTGTTACTGTCAGGGCTCGTCGACGGTGGACTAGGATTAGGACGGAGAGTAGGACGAGGACTAGGACGAAGACGAGGACTAGGACGAAGACGAGGACTAGGACGAAGACGAGGACTAGGACGAAGACGAGGACTAGGACGAAGACGAGGACTAGGACGGAGACGAAGACGAGGACTAGGACGAGAACGAAGATGAGATCAAGAGAGTAGGTAAATTACAAGACAAGAAGCTACAGTACAGATACAGTCTCAGAGCTCCCTTAAGTACATGAGAGCAGTTACCATAACCGGTGGTGCCATAGCCTACATCCGTATCATAGCAACAGATTGGTATCTTGGGTGGTAACTGTTGCTATCGCAACACTGTAACTATCGCAACGCATTAACTGTGATTTGAGTACACTCATGACACAGTTGGCCAGGTGCAACACAACTTTACAGGGTCAGTCCGTGACAGTTACAAATAGTTGTGATCGGAGGGTACCACATTTCTCTTCAAAGTTTGATCTCAGATTTCCATCTTTGTCTTGAATATTAGGTAGTGGAGCATTCTGATTACCCCTGGTGTATCTTAAAGCTTTGAAGATAGATGATGGATCTTCTTGCTCAAGGAAAGTATTCCAGTGATTTTTCTTGGCAATTTTAATTTCTTGGAAATACTTGTTTCGAGCATTGGTGTATTCTTTCAATTTATCTTGGTTAGAATTATCCTTGAAATAAATCATTAGGGCTCTCATCATTTTCTTTCGAAGACTTTTTAGCTCCTCTGTCCACCATGGCTTGGGCTTTGCTCCTAAACTTTTCCGAGGAATTGATTCTTCAGCAGATTTAATCAGAATATTGGTTAGCTCTTGCCCTATCTTGTCAAGATTATCCCTCAATTCATTCCCTTGATGCCAAATATCTTGGGTTACTCTATGACTGAGAATTTGGAGGTTGGCAGGGCTTTGTGAACTTGAGCTACTAAAAAGCTGGGTACTAGCCTTGTGAATCTTAACCCAATCTGATTTTTTTGTGTTGAATTGCTCTAGATTAGGTGAAAGTTGCTGTTTTCCACCTCTCTGATTTAGGATGGTGAAAATGATTCCTTGGTGATCCGAGCGTGTAGGGATAGTTTGCCAATCTTGAAGGTATTTTTCTGACCATGGGGTAACCAAGGTTAGATCAATAACTGATGGTAGTGCCATATGGGGTCTAAAAAATGTTCCTTGTCCTACAGTATTGGACACAGATAGTCCCTGCTCTTCCATCCACTCCTGCAGGCTTTCAGCACCTGATGACCTTGGATAGTATGGGTCCCAGTTTGGATGGTGTTCATTGAAGTCTCCAACAATAACAGTATTTGATGGGACTTTCAGAGCTAATTTATGCCTCATGATTGTTGTAAGATTATTTTCTGGCTTTTGATTTTTTTGATTATAAATATTAATAATATTTATGTTGAAATTTTTATTCTTAAAATTGACTGCAAGAATATCTGGGTCATGTGGATATTCTAGGATCCTGTGATGTTCAATTTTGATATATTTTGATATATAAAACATGGTCCTTGGTCTTAATGAATGGTCTTCTAATTTGGGAAATATTTGGCTGAATGAAGGGTGACTTATTGACTGGACTCCTTCATAGGTCCCAACTTGTTTCAGCTGTGGTAGCCATGGTTCTTGTACGGCTATGACCCCTACCCCTAGCTCAATAGCTAGTTGTAGGGTGGCTTCTGTGGTGTGTATATTTTTGTTCAAATTGCATTGGAGGACTTTTTGTTGTCCTATCATAAACTTTCCTCGGAGTTGTCCATTGATTGGTGTCTTGTCAGGATGGAAAACTTGGTTTCACAACCTTCGAAGTCGGCTGAATTGGCTCCAGAGCAGTTGCTGCACTTTGGCACCAGATGAGCACATTTATTTCCTATACTTCGGCATTGCATACAGCAGTGCTGCCTTGTGTTGTGTGGCCCTGCACAATACCTGCAGGCTGCCTCCCATCTACAGTTGGCTTCCATGTGTCCAAATTTCTGGCATTTATTGCACTGGGTTGTTGCAGGTATATTCTGGAATTTTTCTGCTTTCAAGGATAAGCCAGCAATAATCATTCTCTTGCTAGTTGCTTGCCTTGCTTCAGCTTCAGTTTCAAAGGCCACAACTATAGATCCTGCCAATTGGTCTTGTCGTCTTTCTTCTGTTGTTATCCAATATGGCTGTCCAACAACCCTTAGACCTTGATTGAAAGTTTAAATTTCATCCTTAATTTCAGATAGATCACTTGAGTCTGGGAAGTCTATGGTTGGGATCCCATGTATCATGACCTTGAACCAAGGCTCATCCTTCAGTACCTCAACATGGGGAATTGCATTCCTCCAGATGTCCCTGTTTTGAATCAAGTAGTCTGCAGTGTATGTTTGAGTGGTTACTACTGCAATATTATCTCTCCTTGTTTTTGACACTAATGCCACTACTGGTCCTTGAACTCCTCTATTCTTGAATGCCTGGTTCATTCTGTCTCTGTATGCCAATGCTGAAAAATTTGTTCTGGTTGTCTCATCTTGAATTAGAATAGCCCTTTTGGTGTCCACAGGCTTGGCAGGCTCTTTCTTCTTTTTTGGCTGTACTTGTATCCAATTTCCTTCAGCCTGATTTTGTTGCCCTCTGGAATTTGATGCCACATTGGCCCATGTCCTTGGGGCTTGGTTTCCTCCCTGGTTTCTTTGGTTCTGTGTCTGTCTACCTCCATTTCTAGCTCCAGGTCTGGTATTTTCAGGTATTTGTGGAGGCAAATTATTGTCCATTGTGTTCTGGGCATTATTGTTAGCAGCATTGGATCTTTGGATTGAAGTCTGCAAGATCTGCGCAGTTTGTTCCAGTCTCTGCACTTGGGCTGTCAAAATTGTGTTTGTCCTATGTGTAGTGCCATCATTCTCCATGAATTCAGGAAAAACATTTAGCAGATCAAGGATCTTTGTTTGTTTGGATCTTGTTTGCTCATGACTGGCTGCCTTGATAAGCAGGTCCCTGGCCCCATGAATGCATTCTTCTGCAGAGTCGAAATTCCTATTTTGGTTGTTTGGCCTAGTGGTATTGGTGTTCCTTTCTTCTGGTTCTGGTTCACAAGTTGCTTTCCTTTTGTTTGCTTGGCCTGAATTGATAAAAGGGTCTTGAGATGCATGAAAATCAAAGTCATCCCTCATGACTAGGGCATTACAGCTACTCTCGGCTGCCATGTAGTGTGGCACAGCCAATGGATCAGGTGATCCCATCTCCATTGCTGATTCTAATATTTCCTGTTTTTTTTTTTTTATTTATCTGTTTGTTTTTTTTTTTTATATTTTTGAAGAATTAAATCACTTTTTTCCAAGATGTGATTTTTGAAAAAAGTCACGTGACACGGATTTTTATTTTTCCCGATTTGACGCGTAAATGACGTGATTTACGCGTAAAATGACGCGAAACGCGTCTTGGACCAATGAAAATTTTTCAGGTATGGTGCCCACCTCTGACCAGAGATGCAAATCGTCGCAATATTGTTTTCAACTTCCAATATCTCAATGAATACTTGATGGATTGATATAAAATTTGGAACACCTGTAGATGTGTAATAGTCGAGAGGGTAGACGAAATTTGATGGAAATCGGAGTTGCTGAGGATTAGTTGTGGATGACAACAGTTGTTTTCCCCACTCAGAACTGGTGGGTTGCAACAAATTCTCCTTAAAACCTTGATACCTCAACACTCAGATGTCGCATTCAAATTCCGAGTCGATTTCCGAATAGAGCTTGATATAACTGACAAATTGATATAAGTGAGTAGTTGTTAAATCAATTTTTTGAAAATTTCAACCGAAGATGTTGAGCCATTGGCCTTGTGTATTGATCCCATCATTATAGGTCTCAATCTCCTCATTTAATTGGTGAATGGGGATACATGTCGCAACCCCATGTACCACCATTTTCGGCCAGTTGGTAACTTTCTGGGCCTTCTGAATTGGCCATCCTGCAAAGACCACTTCCCATTTTTCTTGATCCAAAATGAGCTCTGTTGGAGAGGCATCCATACAACTTAGGACCAGGTTCCCCTTTGGTGATGTATGGACTCTTGAAATAGCCCTTTTCCCTAGGATCTTATTTATCCTTTCTCTGATAGTAAAAGCCTGGTAATTTGGCAGACTGCAGCCTGACTTGGTCACCAGGGTGATGACATTCTCAGTGTCAATGATTTTTGCAGCTGTAGCTGGAGCTGCATTGGTGGTTGAAGTAGTAGCTGCTGGAATGATAGGGCTAGTATTTGTAACTTGGCCTGTGCTGCTAATGGTTGGTGCAGCAGCTTTTCGACTGAGCACCTTCATGACTGGCCGAGCTGGAGTAACAGTGGCTGGCTTGTTATTTGGGATTCCCTCCCTGACCTTCTGTGCATATGAAGGTGCTGCTGGTACCACAGGTTGAATCTGTGGTGTTGGTGGTGTTAGACTTGGTGCTGAGTTAATTGGTTCAGGAGATGAGACCTGGGCTGGTGGTCTAGTAGTTATCACTTTCCCCTTCTCAGTGAAGCTTCGAAAGACCTCTATGAGGTCCAAGACAAAGTGTCATAGCTAGATAGGCTGCATACACTTAATGGGAGGGCAAGACTGACACCTGTACGTGGTGCCTTCTACGAACCTGGGAGTGAAATATTCTTCCAGAGCCAAGTTCAGTCAAATTTCGCAATATCAGACAAGTTGGCCCACGAGGCAATGATTCAAAATTCTCCGTCATGTCAAATCTTCGCTCCCAACAAGTCCGACTCCTACTTAAGTCTCATCAAGTTTACAAGTACGACCAAGTACATCCTCATTTCAATGACCACACCTCTCATCAACTATTCTCTGGCCTCAGCTAGCTGCCAAATACACGCCCACGCCGATATTTATACCCGACGGAGGAAGCAAAGCGTGGCGCACAAATCTGGAAGGCAGTTCTTTGAGACGGATGTGAGAGGGATTGGGACAAGTTTACAAGATGATACGGAGGATGGATACACTCTCGACAGGCGTGTGATTTTGAATTTTGGCAAGGAATTTTACGAATTGAGCTTTGTGCGCGCCAAGACTTCGCATGCGAGAGTGCAGCGGACACTATAAAAACACGCAAACGATGGATGGTGCTGTGGTCCGCCTCCTGGTGGAGTTCTCTGGTATAGTTTGAGTAGCCTGGGCACCTACTCCACTTGGGAAGGAGACACCGAAGACTACATTTCGCGCGGAAGAAATTCAGAGGATGATGAAGGCATGTCTGGATAACCCAGGGTTTTTGAGACGTTTCCCTGGGTGGGTATTCACGGATGAGGGTTGACTTGGGGTGAAGAAAAAGCCGCCATAACTTCGCAGTGGTACTTGCAAATGAAATCTGAGGCATGAGTGCTCTTATTGTAAATTGAGTCATCTATTCTGTACATTTTCTCCGATATTGTGTCATAGCTAGTAAGCTGCATACGCAATTAAAATCTGATGCAAAAAAAAAAAAAAAGAGGTCCAAGACTGCCACTTGCTTTTCCTTGTCACCTGTAAGACTGTATGACTTAACAAGCAAGTCACGTGCCTCGAAAATTGCAGTTTCAAAAGTGTGTTTGATGCTGTGTGGTGCAGCAATTTTGACCATTTTTGATGGCTGAGAGTTGGTGTGGTTGGTGGCTGAAATACCTCGTTTCCGAGGCTGGTCAGCAAAAGGTGTTTTTAAAAATAAATTTTTTGTACCCAAATCAGTTGAAGTGATTGGGTCACTGCTAAAAATGTCAACCTTGGATGTCAAATTGACAGGTCAAACAGAAGTAAGGAGCCTTGAAGGCTTTGGTGATTAATCTGTGTTCCAGATTGATGATGTAAGCCTAGGCACATCTGACATGTGCATCTCTGGTGAAGATGGCATACTTGGTAGACTGCCCTCTGGTGAGGGTGATTTTGAGGCCATATTGGTCTTTTTCATAGCTGGCATATGTAATCAGAGGCGAGGCTGAAAATAAAAATGAAAAATATTTTAATTCAATTTTCAAATGAATAATTTGTGTCTGAGATCACGTGATTTGATGGACAGATCACGTGATAAAATGCCAAGGCTTGGTGAAAAAATTCCACTCTCGTTTTTTTTGGAATAAAAATAAAATTTGAAATTTAAAGTCACATGACTCTTCAGTTATCACCTGATCACGCGTTTGAGACGCGTCGAGTCTTGGCAAGGCTGAAGTGAAAAATTTTCGCTCAGAATGCTAAAAATCGAGTTTTTGGTCGAATAATGCCGGAAAATGAGGATGCAAATGTCGAAAATTATATCAATCTGATGCTGCTGAGTAAGCGAAACCGAATATCGAATTTATAATAGCGTATCTGATGGTGGGCGGAAGTTGTTGATGAAATGGCGTTTTCCGAAAGTATGGTGACGTGTCTGAAAGCCTGAGTAATTACTTCTAGTATTGGATGATTAGTTTGGAGCCCTTGTATTCTAAGTGCAAAGTTATTCTCTAGCTTCAAATGCCTCACTGTTGTTGGTAATATTGCTGCTTCCACCTGCAGAGCTTTTGCAAGGCTGCTTGGATATGCACCAGTAATGAATCTGACAGCCCTATTTTGGAGCTTTTGGTATTTATTGGTGAGTTGTTGTTTACCATATCTTCCAGACCACATCACAGACCCATAGTCAAGCACAGATGTGACACAGGATAAATACAACTGCCTCAAAGCATTGAATTTGAGTCCTTTGGATGGAGAAGCTAGCCTTATGATCCTCTGAAGAGCTCCATTGGCCAGTTGAAGCCGCTTATCCACATGGGTCTTGAAGGTTAGTTTTCAATCAAACCAAATACCAAGCCATCTGACTATCTCCTTTGGATGTAGTGATATCTGACCTACTTTTAATGATGTCAGGATTGGTAAGCGCTTATTACCAAAGTGTATAAGTTCCGATTTACCCTTCTCAAAAGTAACTGAGATTGACTTGGCTGTTGAAAAGATGGTGTTGAGTTGGACTTCCAGCTCCCTTATATTTTTGCTGACTGAGGTTGAAGCACAAGAAATTGATAAATCATCAATATATGAGAGCTGGAGTGTGTTATTAGTGTGATAATTTGCATGTAGGAACCTTATTGAAAGGAGAAATAGTATAGGTGAGATAGGGCTTCCTTGAGGTGTTCCAGAAACAGCAAATTCTTCACTCAGCTCCCCATTGAAAAGCAGCCTGATAGTCCTGTTAGTAAGGAAGGAACCAACCCACTTAATAAGCTGTTTTGGTAACTCCAGCTGACCCATGACTTGGATAAGCTTTGCTGGCTCAAGTCTATCAAAAGCTCCAAGGATGTCCAAAAACACTGTGCTGACTATTCTTCCTCTCTTGGTATTTGATTCAATAAAATGTTGAAGCAGGATTGCAGCATCTATAGCACTACGCTACTTTTGTCCTCCCATTTGACTGTTGTGGAAAAGATTAGTGGTTGTGTTGCCAAGAAAAGATAGTCTGTTGGCATAGATTCTTTCCAACAGTTTGGAAAGACATGGAAGCAAGGAAATTGTGCGGTATGCCCTCGGCTCTGAGTAGTCTTTCTTATTCTGTTTGGGTAGAATGATTCCAATTGCTTGCTTCCATCTGCTTGGATGTTGACCACTTTTGAATAGATAGTTGTATGCCTTGAAAAATGTTGTTGGGACACACTCCATAGCAGCTTTGATAATTGTCCAATCTAGCTGGTCTATTCCTGGGGCTGTCTTCTTGTTAGGTATTGCTGCTTTTATTTCTCCAATAGTTAGCTCTGGCCAATCCCAATTTTGTCTATCAGAGCAAGATCTGTCAAGTAGTGAGGAAGCTGATGCAGTGTTACAGTCTAATGTTGCTGTTAACCCATCATCAGTAGGGCTTAAACAGCTTTTTGGGAATAAACCTTGCACAAGGGCTTGACACTTGTCCTTGAAAGATTTTGCTACTCCAGACTCAGTCTCATTAGTTAGTGGATTATTTCTTTGGCATTGAAGGGCTGGGATAAAATGGCGAGGCTGATTGGATGTTTTAGTGTAGTTATATGCTTTAAATATCATCTTCTCTTTGGCAGAGTTTAAAAATTGTTCCCAATGGCTGGCTTTTGCATTGCTGATGGCTTTGAAGTAAGTATTCCTCACAATTTTGGCTTCCTCTTGCACTGCTGGGGCTGAAAAAAGCTTTGCCCTTCGTCTATGCTGATGGTAACTGTGCCTTAAACTTGTTAGATTTTCAGTCCACCATGATTTTGATCTGCTGCATGGCCTTGACTGAGGGATAGAACAATCAGCTGCTCCTTGAACCATATCCTGAAGAATACCTGCAACAGAGTCACTGTCTGCTAATGCTATAGATGTGTCCAGCAGTTGGTTGATATAGTCCTGGTTTCTAAGCAGGTAATTGTTAAATGAGTCCAGGCTGCTTTCTTCAAGTTATATCTTGCTGGGAGTAAATTTGTAGTCCAGTTGGATTGATTCAGGGGTGCAAGAGCCTCAGCTTTGAAGATGATAGCTTCATGATCAGAGCCTGTGCTCTCTGCATATTTCCAGTCCTGCCAACTTAAATGATTGAATCCCGAAACAAATGCTAGATCAATGACTGAAGTATTCACAGTATTTGGCCGATGGAATGTTCCCCCTAGCTCTTCAATGACATATGGATCCATCAATTGATGTGCATTTATTTGATCCAGGTAGTTAGCAAATTGTTCTGCTTGTATGGAAGGCTGTTGCACCAATGGATTCCAGCTAGGGTGATGTAAATTAAAGTCCCCAAGCAGAAGAAGTGGTTGGTTGGCTGGTAGTTGAAGATTGAGAAAGCGTTGCACTGTATTTCGATGCTCATTTTGATCCCTGGATTGCTCATTATAGATAAGAATGATGAGGAAGCTTTCCTGGGGATGTGATACTTCGAGGATCTGGAAATCAGGGTCTGTTGCAAGGTCATACCTTGGTGTAAGCTGGAATGGACACCCCTGTTGAACGTAGATTAGAACCCTGGGCCGGATGAAGCATTGAATTTCTGGAAGTATTGGAATAAAAGATGGGTGTGAAATTGGAATAAATGAATGTGATGATTGATCTTGTACCAAATATGGCTCTTGAACAAACAGTAATGTGGCCTTCTCCTTTAAAGCAACTTCAAAGAAGGAATGGAGTATCTCCCTACCCCTAGCAGTGTTGTGTTGAGCAATTTTCAGTTGTCCTAACATGTTAGTACTTTGAAAACCTCACAGCTATGCTTCTGAAGGGCATTGTGGGAAGGTGAATGGCAGTTGACACATTTGACTGCAAAGTGGGTACAGCCATGAGATGATTGACATGTTGCACAGTGGTGGTTATCAGTGGCATGTGAGCTTCGACAGATGGCACATACTGGTTTGCTGCGGCAGACTGAAGCATGGTGTCCAAACTTGAGGCAGGTCCTGCACTGTGTTTTATGAGTTGTGGACTGGTAGTTGACCACCCGGAGTAGCATGCCTCCAATTATAATTCCTGTTTTGCTTAGTAGTTGTCTTTCTTCTTGGCTTTTGACTGTGAAGACCACAGATGAATGAGCTTTCTTTTGCTCTCTCAGAAGCCATCTTGGTGCTCCTTGGATTTGCAGGCCAGGGTTGTAGTCTTCAGCTTCCTCCTTGAAGCATGTTATTGGTATGCATGTTGGGACGCCATGTACAACAAGCTTGGGCCAGTTATTAACCCTCTGGACCTCTGCAATTCGCCATCCTTCGAAAATTGGCTTCCATTGTGTGAGCCTCTCCAGTACCTCATCTGCAGTTGCTTCTTTTTTTTTTTTTTTTTTTTTTTAATTCATTAAGTGTATGCAGCCTAATTAGCTATGACACTATGTACAATAAGTATATAAAACAATTTGCCCTTCCCAAATCCACCATACTAACTCCACCTTGAAATTAAAGGAAAGATTTTGATCAGTAATTTGTAACTAAATAGTTTGTAAATTCCTATCTTTCATGTCCCTATCCCCAGAGAGGCACCTAGTGGCTGAAAGATATCTTAGAAGCGAAGTTTGCAGTTGCTTCAAGGCAGGTTAGTACCAAGTTGTGGTGTGGTGAAGTGTGTACTCGAGCAATGGCTCTTCTTCCCAGAATCCTGTTCAGCTTGTCCCGAATTTCTGTTGCTTGATATCGTGGTAATGGACTACCTCTGACAGTTACAAGTGTGATAATTTTGTCTAGGTTCTGACTGAAGGGAATAGGTGCTGCCTGAGCATTATTCTTGCTATTGGTGATAGGTTGCTGATTGGTATCTAGGGTTGAGACAGCTTCTGGTCTGGCTTGGGATGTTGAGGGAGGAAGGGAGGCCTTCAATTTGTCAGCATAGGTTGGCTGCTCATTTGAAGCTGGGATAGCTTTGGGTTTCAAGGTGGTTGGTGTTTGTATTGAACTTTCTGTAGTGATGGCCATAGGTTGAGATTGGGTTTGTTGCTGGGTTTGTGGCTGAGGTAGAGCTGATGATTGATGGTTAAGAACCGCTGTTGTCAGTGGCCCTAGATGTCCTTTCTCAGTAAACTTGCGAAATACTTCCACAAGGTCTTAGAGATTAGTTTGCTCAGCTCTATCTTTAGTGAGTTTGTAGGCCTCAACCAAAAGGTCTCTAGCTTCCAAGATATTGCCCATAGAGGTTTTGACCTTTATGATAGATGGATTTGTCCCAGCTTTAGAACCAACTCTTGTGTATTTTGAAGGATGGTAATGTGGATCAGTTAAAGCACTGGATGTCCTTTTTTTACTTAGTTGGTTGTTTTGTTTAGTTGTGGTTATTCCTGATAAAAATTCAGTCCCAGTAAGTGGATCACTACTGAAATCTGAAAAATTAGTCTTGGTTTGGTCCAAATTCCACCTTGAGTCAGCAAGTCTAGGCTGATTGGTCAAGTTGATTAATTCTGGAAGAAGTGGTGAGGAGCAGAATGTTTCAATGATGGGCTCTGAGGGTGTATCAGGTGGTTGAGGTTTTTTGGACATGATGAATATTGCCCCAGGTTATTTTTTTTTTACAATTTTATGTTTATAATTATAAAATTATCTTGATTAATATTTTAATATTTTAATATTTTTGATGTTTTTGATGTTTTTTATGTTTTTTATGATTTTTATGATTTTTATGAATTTTATGATTATTATGATTTTTATGATTTTTATGATTTTTATGATTTTTATAATTTTTATGATTTTTATGATTTTTATGATTTTTATGATTTTTATGATTTTTATGATTTTTATGATTTTTATGATTTTTATGATTTTTATGATTTTTATGATTTTTATGATTTTTATGATTTTTATGATTTTTATGCTGTCAATTTCTTGCCTGGACTATAAGGCTGATGCGAAAAATTTTCCAAGATGGCAAAAATGTCGGGTTTTAGGCAAAAGATATTGGTAGAGGAGGCTGTAAATGTCGGAAATTATATGGATAGGATGCTGCAAATTTGGCGAAAACGAAAATCGAGTTTATAGGGGCGTAGCTGATGGTGGGCAAAAGTTATAGATGAAATGGCAATTTTTGATAGTATTGTGTCAGTTCTATCAGTTTTTCATCGAAAAATGTTTGAATTGGTGGATGCCAATGTCGAAAATTATATCAATGGGAAGCTGCTGGCAAGGCGAAACTGAATATCGAATTTATAACAGCGTATCTGATGGTGGGCGGAAGTTGTTGATGAAATGGCGTTTTTCGAAAGTATGGTGACGTGTCTCAAAGTACTCATATCTAGCTCATCCAAAGAAGTAGCAGTAAAGGAGCACAAACAATGTCTGAGACAAGTCTCACACTGCTCAACAAGAATCTATACAGATGGGTCACTTACTGAAGGCAAAGGAAGTAGCATAGGGTATGTAATCTATCCTCCACATTCTGGACCAGTCAAATGCATCTCATTTAATCTTGGACATGGCATGGGTATCACAGATGCAGAAAGCTTCTGCATTCTGAAAGCTATTCAACATGCAGTGCAATTATCTACCTCGAAAAGTATCTATGTTTTCACTGACAGCCAAGCTTCACTGAAAAGGATTGAAAAAGGCTCTAACCAATTCTCCCACCAAATCCGTCTGAAAGGTAAAGGTGCAAAGATCACACTTGCAAGGTGCCCAGGCCACATGAAAATTGAAGGTAATGAGTTAGCAGACTCTCTAGCAAGAAGAGGTGCAAATGAAAAGCCAGTCAAAAAACATCTCTACACAACACTTAGCTTCCTTAAACAAGAGGTTAAACTATATATCAAAGATGCCTGGTCTAAGGATTGGACATCCCAGCTACTACGTGAGGAGGAAGGTAAAAGAGCTATTGGAATAGGCAAACTTTACAGAGCCCAGGCCAAATGCCATATACCCAACTTCAAATTCAAACCATTCAATATGACCAACTTCAGCCGAAAAACCCAGTCAGCATATATTCAAGCAAGAACAGGCATAGGAAGCCACCTGGCATATATGAAAAAGATTGGGAAAAGCGATACTAACATTTGCAACTACTGCCAAAAATGTGTTCAAACAATTGGACATTTAATACTTTACTGCTCATTCTTCAAGAAAAAGAGAAGAAAAGAATTTAAAAATCTATCACCAATCACACTTCAAATTTTATTCAACACAAATGTGGGGAAAACTTCGCTTCCAAGATATCTTTCAGCCACTAGGTGCCTCTCTGGGGGTAGGGACATGAAAGATAGGAATTTACAAACTATTTAGTTACAAATTACTGATCAAAATCTTTCCTTTAATTTCAAGGTGGAGTTAGTATGGTGGATTTGGGAAGGGCAAATTGTTTTATATACTTATTGTACATAGTGTCATAGCTAATTAGGCTGCATACACTTAATGAATTAAAAAAAAAAAAAAAAAAAAAGAAATGATCAAAATAATGTACCTTCTCAAGCTACCCAAGAAACTTGTCTCTTGGTGCCAGTCATTTCTCAATGAACGTCTGATCCGACTCTCCTTCAATGGGCAAATGAGCAAGACTTACTCTGTATCAGGCACACCACAGGGTAGTCCAATCTCTCCAATTCTTTTTCTAATTTCAATTAAGCATCTTATTCCTGATGTTCAAAGCAAAAATTTCATACAAATATCTTATGTAGATGATATTTCAATATCTACAGCATCTACCTCTCTTAACAAAAATGCTAAATTTTTAAAGAATTGTGCAGAAAATCTACTCCAGAAGGCTGAAAATCTTAAGATCAAATTTGAGATTGAAAAATCTGAGCTAATACACTTCCATCGACACCGAAAGCCTGATCCTGTCCCTATCACAATTCAAGACAAAATACTCATGCCTAAAGAAGTAGTGAGATGGCTTGGGATCTGGTTTGACAGGAAACTTAGCTTCAAGACACATGTGGAAAAAAGAATACAACTAGGTCATGAAGTATTGGAACGACTAAAGCAACTTGCAAAGCAATCAAGGGGAATGAAATTTAACAATCTTTGCCAACTTTACCTCTCCTGTGTCACATCAGTTGTTGATTATGGATCAATTTTATGGTTAAATCGACTTGGAGCAATGTCACTAACAAGCAGATATGATAAACTACAAAATCGAGCACTGGTGTTCATTACAGGAGCTTTTTATCAGGCTCCAAGGAAGGCATTGGAAGTAGAGGCAGCATTACTGCCCTCCAAAGTACGCCATCTCAACAGTCACCAAACTTTCGGAAATCGCCATTTTATCCACAACTTCTACCCATCATTAGATACGGCTCTATAAATTCGATATTCGTTTTCGCATCGTCTGTAGCTTTCGACTCATACCTTTTTCGACATCTACATCCATTTATTGCAACATTTTTCGACCAAAACGCGATTTTCGACCCTCTGGACGAAAACTTTTTCACCCCAGCCTTGCCAAGGCTCGACGCGTCACGCGACGCGTTCTAGACGCGTGATCAGGTGACCAAATATCAGATCACGTGACATCTTATTTTATTTTTCATTTTCATTTTCATTTTCTAAATATTAAATTTTTCTAAAAAAAAAAAAAAAAATAATAATAATAATAATAATAAAAAAATTGGAAATTTGTTTTATAAACACAATTCATAATAAATTAAAAAATAAATCAGGAATAATCAGGATTATATTAGTATTATATTAAAATCCAAATTTTACTAGCCTGGACTTATTAATTATCATTTCTGGATCTATCTCAGAGCAAAATCTTACGGCAAAAATGGCTGGAAAATGTTTATCCTCACCAGCCTCCCAAAAGGGCTTACCATCTTCCCCACCAACCCAGAGATCCTTTAACCTTGGAAATGTTGCTCGACTTTCAGACTCTATGTGGAGTTCAAAAGCAAATAAGAACAAAAAAGTGCCACCATCACTCCCAATGTCACGGACTGACTGATGTGGAGATGATTCATGGTGTTGAGTTACTTCCATGGCATTCTAAGCTATTCTAGCAATTAGTTTCTAGATGTTTCCGGATAGTATTTTGTACTCTTACCAGTTCACTGGGCTTCGATCAGATTCTAGGTCACTCTCAGGAGTTTGACAGGAATTGGGCTGGAACTAGATTACTGTAGTCTGTAGTAGATAGTGTCGAAGTATAAGTAGCTGAGGTATCTACATGTCGAAAGCTCTCCAGCTTTCAGTCTTGTACTATTACCTAGATATCCAAGAATCAAGAACCTAGTCTTCTGTTAATATATTGTCTTTATTATCAAGTATCCAAGATTTCCCACCAACCATTTCCAAGTTAAGTAACCAACTCCCAAGAGAGCCCTGACACCCAACAACCTTTTGTCTTTCCAATTTGAATGGCCCATTCAGCAGTGATCCAATTACTGCCCAAGATCTTCAGCCAGATTCTACATCAATAAAATTGCCACCAATGAAATCAAACAAAAGAAAATCATCCGAAATTATTCCTTCAGCTATCCAGTCAAGGAAAATTATTAAAGTTGCAGAACCAACACGAATAAGGCAATATACCTACCTTTCTGCCATCCAAAAAGCAAGGGACTTATTAGTTAAAGCTTACAGCTTGACTGAAGACAAAGGAAAGCAAGATGCAGTGCTTGATCTTGTTGAGGTCTTCCGAAATTTTACTGAAGAGGGAAGAATTGTATTACCAAAGAACCCTGAGCAAATTACAAAAGCAAGTGAGCCATTAAGTGGCAAAATTACAGTTCAACCACCAACTCCTTCTACTTCCTCATATGCTCAAATTTTGAGAAATGGGGCACCAGCAACACCTCCAATGGTTGTTGTTCAAAGGCCATCTAATGGAATGAGAGCATTAGGCAAGGTGACCAATCAGGCAACAACAGTGCAGACAACAGCATCATCAATAGCATCATCAGGGCCAACAATAACAGCAACAGGAAAAAACATCCACATTCCGAAAAATCGACCCCACAGATTTTTATCTATAAAGTTGACAGCTTATCGTAATCGTGATGACGAGTATTCCTACGAGAGGAATTAATGGTGGAACGCCTTGCGCGGGTTCTAGAGGTGGTGGCGTCGCGTCAAAGGCACCACAAGACACAAACGCGTCCTTGAAAAGATTCAAGGACGCAACGAAAGGCGAAGAGCTCTCCAGTAGAGCGTACAGGAGAATAATTGAAGAGGCTATACAGTTAATCGAGAGCCTTCAGAAAGCGAAAGTCTCCCCCCCCATACCCGCTCAGACTGGCCATAGTAACGATAATTCTGCAATGGCTAAGATACTACAGGAGATAAAGGACATCAAAGCCTCCATAACCCAAAGTAGCCCAAAAATCCAAGCCCCAGGCCGCTCCTGGGCAAAAGTCGCAAGCAAGGGAGAGTCGTACGGAACTACTATCCGAATACAAGATGAACAGGAAAAGAGAGATATAGCCAAACTCTCGAGCGAAGAATTAGTCAAGAAAATCGGAGTACAACAAATAATAGGTGCTAGACAGATGACGAATGGCCAAGTAAAGGTATACTTCGCCGGTGAAGGGACGAAAGAATTTATGGAGCATCACAAGGACTGGACATCGAGACTGGCTGCTTCTGCGAAAGTTGCCGGCCCTGTTTACCAAGTTCTCATGCATGATATGCCGCTCTCCTTCGAGCCACAAAACGCAGAACATCTGAAGCTGCTACAAAAAGCCAACCATGTTTATATACAAGGAATGGTAATCCAAAGAGCCGCATGGATTAAGAAATCTCAGCAGCCAGGAAAAAAGTCTGGATCATTAATCCTGTGGATTGATCAGGCTATCCACGCAGATATGGCGATAAAAAAGGGCTTGATGTGGCAATATGAGCTCAAGTCAACAGAACTATTCAGGAGTGGCTTTCGCATGATGCAATGCTTCAATTGCCAAAAGTACGGACATATTGCGAAAATCTGCTCAGCAGACTCGAAGTGTGGCCACTGTGCAGGAGAGCACAACACTCGAAACTGTACAGGAAAACAAGACATCAAATGCAGCAACTGTGGAAATGGCCACAAAACATGGGATCAGAGCTGTTCAGTTAGGGCAGCTGCAAAAAATAGGGCTGTCCAAAACAGGACCCAAGACCCAGGAATGTTCTTGAGCGACGAAAAATCGACAAGAAATCAAGATGGCGAATGGCAGATTGCAGGAAGCAGGAAAAGAAGAGCAGTAATGACTGCACCACTTGTTGGGGCCGATGGTAGTATAGATGGTCCTAGGCGTCCAGGCAGACCACCAAAGATCACATCAGCTGTCCCCACAGTCGCAGGGCTCTTCGCAAATCTCAGCGAGGTGCCATCAAAAATGACACCCCGGCCTGTGACACGGGGAAATCAAGCAGATGAGACTGAGAGCGAAATGGATTCATGAAGGACAAATCAATCCTTTCAATCATACAGTACAACGTCAACAGGAGTAAGAATAAAGTGCAGCACGATTTCCTCCAAGCCTTGAATCCACTGAAGCACCACATAGTGGCCCTGCAAGAACCATGGCGTCACCCCACCGAACAAACGACAATCACCCACCCTGCCTACCACCTAGTTTTCCCAAGTGGCCACAAAGGCAGGACGTGCATCTACATCAGCAAAAACCTTGCTAGTAGCAAATGGAGAAGAGAAAGAGTTCCCGAAGAATCCCAAGGTGACATCACATCTGTCAGCCTCGATACCGACCTTGGTAAAATTTGGATTCACAGCGTGTACAACCCACCGCCATTACACCACAGCAGCCTAGAGGAAGGAACATTCAAATGGCTCCCGCAAATCCTAACTCAAGAGGGGGAACACATTCTAGTCGGAGACTTTAATGTGCACCATCCGCATTGGGGGGGACAGTCAGTTCTTAGGCACCATAAGATTGCAGACACCTTCATCGATATTCTTGGAGTACATGACTTAAAACTTATACTCCCCAAAAGTACAATCACATGGAAGAGTAGAGGAAGTCAGAGTACGCTGGATCTAGTCTTCGTCTCAGATGTCTTAGAGAGTACTGTCGTAACTTGCAAGCCAGCCCTAGACCTCGAAGCCTCATCAGATCACATCCCAATCTGCACCCAACTTCAAATTGAGCCGCCAAATCGAGAAGAACAACAACCTCGACCACAATGGAAGAAAGCAGATTGGGAAGAAGTTAACAGGAGACTCGCCCAAAAACTAAGTGGGCTTTCAACAGATCCCCCCGAACTAAACTCCCCGGAATCTATCGACCAAAGAGTAAGCGCCATTACGCAGGCCATCAAGGAAACGATCAAGGAAACGATCCCTAGCGCCAGACCGTCAGCTTTCGCCAAACCCTACTGGACTAAGGAGTGCAGTGAGGCAGTGAAAGAAGCGCGAAAGGCGAGGAGATTATGGACCAGGCTAGGATCTGAAGAAAGCTGGGTGGAATACCAGAAAGCTACTAACAGAAAGAAAAGCCAGATAAAAAAGGCCAAAATGATCGGATGGAGGGCTATAGTTTCTGAGGCCACTAACGATCCAGCTAAGCTGTGGAAGCTTGCCAAGTGGGCTAAGAAAAGTCCGGAGGAGCGGTCACGACTTCCGCAACTTCCCAACTTCAAAGATAAAGACGGAAATATCTTTACCGAAGACACCAAAAAAGCGGACATCCTGGCTCAACATTTCTTCCCTCGGCCCATCCAAGCTAACCTAGAAGACATAGCAGGGACTGGATATCCGAACCAACTAATCACAGTATCTAGCATTATTACAGAAAGCGAGATCCAGGATACCATGGCAAACCTAGCGAGCGAGAAAGCTCCTGGCCCAGATGGTATTCCGAACTGGATGCTCAAAAACTGTAGAATAACCCTAGGCAAAGTCCTCGAGGAACTTTTCAACGCCTGCATCTCCATTGGTTACCACCCAAAAGGGTTCAAAGAGTCGGTCACAATTGTGCTGCGAAAGCCACAAAAGGAGTCGTATGATAATCCTAAATCATATCGACCAATCGCACTCCTGAATACCTTGGGAAAAGTCCTCGAAAAGCTTGTGGCAAACAGATTATCGAAAGCAGCCGAAGCTCACCATCTACTCCCTGACGAACAGATGGGAGCCAGACAATTCAGATCCACGATCTCCGCAGTGGAACTTATTACAGAACAAGTACACTCAATATGGGGAAAGAACAAAAGGAGAGTCGCTTCTCTACTCAGCCTAGACATATCCGGGGCTTTCGATAATGTGTCTCACGAGAGACTTATACACAATATGAGGGCTAAAGGTATACCAAGATGGACGACGCTTTTCATTGAATCGTTTCTAGAGGATAGAACTACGTCGATGAACCTTGGTTCGTTCAAAGGAGAACAGTTTCCGACAAGTACTGGGATTCCTCAAGGCTCTTCTCTTTCGCCAATTCTCTTCCTGTTCTTCGTCAGCACGCTTCTTCCCGAACTTCAATCGCCGTCTTCGACGGCTGTAGGATTCGTGGATGATACTAACATACTGACCTGGTCCAATTCTACAGAAGAAAATTGCCGTAATCTCGAAAGGCTCCATGGGATTTGTGAAAAGTGGGCTGACCGACATGGTGTAAAATTTGCTCCGGAGAAGTACCAGTTAATGCACTTCTCAAGAGCTCGAAAGAAGCACAACATGCAGGCCACAGTCCAAATCCAAGGCCATATCGCCCATCCGCAACCTTCTCTTCGTGTCCTAGGCATCCACCTCGACCCGAAACTTAACTGGGGTGCTCATGTCAAAAGCATACAGCTCAAAGTCGAACCACAAATCCAAGCCCTAGGTAGATTGGCACAATCAACTTGGGGTGCAACGTTCCACAAAGCAAAACTGGTGTACAATGCAGTGGTGAGACCAGCTATCACCTACGGAGCCCCCATTTGGGCTGAGCCCGGAATAGCCGGCAAAATCCCCGAAAGAGTGATAAAGCCACTTCGAAGTATCCAAAGAAGGTGCCTGAAGATCGTCACGGGAGCGTACAACTCGACCAGCAGCAAGGTACTTGAGCATGAGACCTCTACCTTGCCGATAGAAATCTATCTAAAACAAAGGAGGGTCCAACACGCCGGACTATCAAAAAGCCTACCTGTTCAAGATACGATAGTGTCAGCATGCAGGAAGATTAAGCAACCCCGAGCTGGAAGACAAGATGCACGAGCTGTCACGAGGACCTTGGATATTGCGGAGTGGGGTCAAACATGTGGGAATGCAGAGACGAAAGAAAGAAAGAAAGCTGCTGGAAAGGTCGCAGCTTTCACAGAATGGGAACGATCCTGGACAAGACTAACAGCCAGGCAAATTACTAACCACCACGCCACAGCAGATCCCAAAATCTGGAACGCAGCGAATCTTTATACAGATGAAAAGACGGGAAGAACAAGAATGACCTCTAGAGGAACACCTATCAGTATCCATAAAAGCCTTAACAGGGCCCAAAGTAGCATAGCCATGCAGTTAAGAAGCGAGCACATTGGGTTCAATTCTTACCTGCACAGAAGACATGTTCCCGGAGTAGACAGTCCACGATGCCAATGTGGATATCCGTCCCAGAACGTCAAGCATATGATCATGGCCTGTCCCGACTGGGCTATAGGTAGAGGGGAGATACTGAGAAAGGCAGAGAATCGGTCATTCGAAGCGATGATGAATAACCCGAAAGATATGGCTAGAATAACAAAGTGGATACAAAAGGAAGGAAGGCTAGAGCAGTTTCGACTGACGCTTGAAGTCGAAGCCATGATGAATTACAGAGAAGGCAGTAGGGGAAAGGTGATCTCCTGCCATAAATAAGGGAGTGGACGGTATCCACACTGGATATAACAGTATTAGTGCACTTCGTGAAGGTAACACAATATCAAAGTGTAAATAAATTGAAAAGCTGAGGGGGTTTTTACCATAAAGGTTTCCTCCTATATAAATATTAGAGTTCGTAGACACCTGCATGGGCCTTAAGGCGCCAAACCGGGATAAATGAAATCAAATTCAAATTCAAAAATAACAGCAACAGGATCAACAACAACAGAAGCTCTCCCAACAACAAATTTCCATAATGAGAATGTGATCACCTTGGTGACAAAATCTGGTGGAGCTCTTCCTGCCTACCAACCTTTCACTATCAGAGACAGTATCAATAAGGTTTTAGGGAAGAGAGCTATTTCAAGAGTTCACACTTCAGTAAAGGGGAATGTTGTTCTGACCTGTATGGATTCTACTCCATCAGAGCTACTACTGGACCAAGAAAAATGGGAGCCTGTATTTGCAGGATGGCCCATCCACAAGGCCCAGAAGGTCAGCCACTGGCCAAAACTTGTAGTACATGGAGTACCCACTACCTTTCCAATTGAGTTAATGAATGAAGAGATTGAGGGGTTCAACAAAGGAATCACAACCCAAGGTCAGCCAAGATGGCTCAATAAGTACTACAAGCAGTCCAACAGAGCCTCAATCACCTTCTCAGTCACTACAGAGGAGGAAAAAGGTTATCTTCTAAGCTCAGGTGTAATGATTGGTGGTCTCTTCATGAAAGTTGTTCCCTTCCAACAGTCTACTCAGAAGACCCAATGCAGAAGGTGTTTATCCTATGGACACCACCAATCAACCTGTAGGACATTGCCAGTCTGTGCCATCTGCTTAGGTGGTCATATGACATCAGATCACAGCTGTACCAAGTGCCATTCAAAACAGAGTTGTGAACACCATGCTATGCAATGTGCAAATTGCAAATCAAATACCCACTTGGCTTTTCAGAGACAAGACTGCGACTTCTACAAAGCATTGACATGCTGAGTCACATCAAATTTAGTCAGCACAACACTGCAAGGGGTCGTGAGATCTTGCAGTCCCTCTTTGATGTGTCCATCAAAGGGGAAACAGACATTCTTTAAGTTCAAGAACCATATTTATTTCATGACCAAAATTCACAAACTTTCAACCCTATTTTACATTCAGCTTATAATCTAATTCCACCTATCACTCATCAGTTTCTCCGCCCAAGGGTCATGACCTATGTCAAGAAGGCAAGCCAGCTTCAGGTGATGCCCAGATATGACTTGGTATCTGACCCAGACTATCAAATCCTGGAAGTTGATCTTCCAGGGGAGGCCTTTTATATCATTCACATATACAATGAGAAACCTCTCACTCCTTCCATTTCTCAACATACTGTTCAGCGCTTTCTCAATTCACAACTGCAGCTGGATAAGCCATTTCTACTCCTGGGAGACTTCAACTTGCACCACTCTTCCTGGAACCCACTCATTCAAACTTTCAACCCATTGGCTGTCTCACTTGCCAACTACCTGGAAGAGACAAATGCACAACTTTTGAATGACTCATCAGTGATGGAAGAGTTTGGAGGAACATTTCATCGCTCAAATTCCAGGAGCACTTCAATAATTGACCTCACCTTTGCAACCGGTTTTAAAGATATTGTATGGCACAACTGGAGCTATGGTCAGTCAACTGGATCAGATCATGAACTCATCAACTTTGAGGCCCTGCTACCACTTTATGATTCTCCTAACACTAACCATAGCTTGAATAATATGCCAGCAAAGTATAATCTCAAAAGAGCTGATTGGGATCTCTTCAAATTTGAGTTAAATAATCAACAAAATATTAACCATCTCGAGCAGGAATCAGCCATTCAAGACCTGGACTACAAAAAGGTTGCATTACTGCTACAAACAGTGGTGCAAAAGGCAGCTCAACTGTCCATTCCAACTGTAAGATTGTCATCTAGATCAAAGCCATGGTGGACAGATGAATTGAGGCAGTTGAGACACAGACAACAAACTTCTGCAAATCGCCTTTTTGTCCACAAATTCCACCCCTCACCAGATACGACAATGTAAACTCCATATTCGGTTTCGCACTGTCTCGAGCTTTCGATTAATATAGTTTTCGGCATACGCATCCACCAATAGCAATATTTATCAATCAAAACCCGATTTTTCGACCATCTGGCCCACCTTTTGTCACCATTTCATCCACAACATCTGCCCACCATCAGCTACGACAATATAAACTGGATATTTGGTTTCGCATCGTCTGTAGCATTCGATTGATATTTATTTCGACATCTGCATCCTCACATTACAACATTTTTCGACCAAAACGCCATTTTCGACCCTCTGGACGATAAATTCTCACACCAGCCTTGCCAAGGCTCGACGCGTCACGCGTCACGCGTTCCTGACGCGTAATCAGGTGATCAGGATAAAGTCACGTGACTTTGAACTTTACATCTTATTTTTATTTTTTTTTTAAAAAAAAACAAGTCTTGGCGCTAAGTCAGGTGACCTTTTTATCTTATCACGTGACTTTATCTTAACAATTCAAATTTAAATCAGTATAAAATATTTTTCAAATTTTTATGTTGATTTGAATTTTTGCTAGTAATCTTCCTGATTATGTCAGCTAAAAACAAGGTCAAAATGGCTAAGAACACTCCCTCTTCACCAGGGAGTCTTCCCAGTCTACCTTCCTCACCAGATGTGAATATGGCAAATGCCCCCAGGCTGTCCTCATCAATCTGGAATACTGATTCATCACCTAAGCCCTCAAGGCTACTTTCTTCTGTTCGACCTCTCAAGTTGTCAACAAAACCTGATTTGTTCAGCAGCGACCCAATCACATCCACAGATCTGGGTGCAAAAAATTTATTTGTAAAAACACCTTTTGCTGATCAACCTCGAAAAAGAGGTATCTCAGCTACCACTCATACCAACTCACAGCCAACCAAAATGGTCAAGATCTCTGCACCTTGCACCATTAAACACACATTTGAAACTGCCATTTTTGAGGCACGTGATCTCTTGGTCAAATCATATGGCCTTACAAATGATAAGATCAAGCAAGCAGCTGTCTTGGATCTCATCCAAGTTTTTCGAACCTTTACTGAAGAGGGAAAGGTGAACACTGCACCACCAATCAGACAAGTTCAACCTGAGGCAGAGGTGGTCACAGAAGACATTCTGAAGGCAACTATTGCCCCATCTTATGCACAAATGCTTCGGGAAGGAATCCCAAGTGTTCAACCAGAAATCAGAGTGCCTACTAAGCCAGGCATGAAAATCCTTAGCCACCAAATCAACAGTTGCAGAAATTCATCAATCACTCCAGCTGTAGTGATACCTTCAGCAGCTACAAAAGATCTTCCAAAGCAGGATATTGACCCTGAAAATTCAATGAAAAAATCAGCTCCATTCAAAAACAGTTATGATACAGAGAGTGTGGTAACTCTCATCACCAAATCTGGCAGTGCACTGCCAACATACCAGCCTTTCTCTATTAGGGAAAATATCAACAAAATACTGGGAAAGAAGGCAATTTCCAGAGTCCATACCTCCACCAAAGGGAATTTGGTTCTTACCTGCTGGGATTCCTCATCAACTGAACTTCTCCTAGACCAGGAAAAATGGGAGCATGTTTTTGTAGATTGGCCTATTAGAAAGGCACAAAAAGTCACCCACTGGCCAAAGCTAGTGGTACATGGTGTGCCTACCTGCATCCCAATTCAACATATCAATGAAGAAATAGAAGTCTTCAATGAGAACATTGTGACACAAGGTCAACCAAGATGGCTAAGTCAAACTTATAAACAGAGGGTCAAAGCCTCTATAACATTCTCAGTCACCACTGAGCAAGAAAAAGAACATATTCTCAAAGCAGGAGTTCTCATTGGAGGACTGCTGCTCAAGGTAGTAAATTACCAACAGTCAACTCAAAGGACCCAGTGTAAGAAGTGTCTTACATTTGGACATCACCAGATAGGTTGCAAAAAGACACCTGTTTGTGCTATCTGTTTGGGTGCACACACAACCATGGAACATAAATGTTCTACATGCAAGGCATCCCAGAGCTGTGTGCACCATGCAATTCAATGTGCAAATTGCAGGTCAAATACTCATTTGGCTTTTCAAAGACAAGACTGTGATTATTACAAAGCATTGGCATGCTGAGTCACATCAATTTTAGCCAACACAACACTGCAAGGGGTCGAGAGATCTTGCAGTCCCTCTTTGATGTGTCCATCAAAGGGGAATCAGACATTCTTTTAGTTCAGGAACCCCATATGTTCCATGACACTCATTTTCAAACTTATCAACCAATTTTACATTCAGCTTATCAAGTAATTTCACCTATCACCCATCAATATCTTCGCCCAAGGGTCATGACCTATGTCAAGAAGGCAAGCCAGATCCAGGTAATGCCCAGGTATGACTTAGTATCAGACCCAGACTATCAAATCCTGGAGGTTGATATTCCAGCGGAGCCATTTTACATTATTCACATCTACAATGAGAAGCCACTCACACCTGCACTTTTCTCACCACACAGTCCGTTGCTTTCTTAACTTAAACTTACAGCTTGACAAACCATTTGTCCTTCTTGGAGACTTTTATCTGCACCACCCCCTATGGAATCCGATAATTCAAACTAACAGCACACTTGCTAACTCTTTAGTCAAATATATTGAGAAAACTAATGCCCAACTACTCAATTGTCCTTTAGTAATTGAATAGTTTGGTGGCACATTTCATAGATCAAATTCAAAAAGCACATCAATCATTGATTTAACTTTTGTAGCTGGATTCAACCAGATCAAATGGCGGAATTGGAGCTATGGTGAAGCAACAGGATCAGATCATGAGCTCATAACATTTGAAGCAGTTCTATCAACAACTGATCAGACTATGAATACTTCAAACCTTGAAGCAAGATTTAATCTCAAAAAAGGCTGATTGGAAACTGTTCTATCATGAGCTACAAATCAACCAAGCGGAACAACAATTACAACTAGAAACAGCAATTCAATCTGAGGATTTTGATCAGATAGCCTCCCTCCTACAGCAGATAGTTCTAGATGCTGCCACAGTCTCCATCCAAGCTATCAAAATTGTGCCAAGATCTAAGCCTTGGTGGACAGAAAAGTTGACAAATTTAAGGATGGGATACCATAGATTACGACGCTATTCAAAAATATTCCCTAATCCTCAGCTAGAAAAAGATACTAAAGCTGCTAGGAACCACTACTTTCATCAAATTCAATTTTTAAAAAAACAGCATTGGATCAGATTTCTGGAAGCAGCTAGGGATAAATCAGTATTCACAGCATATCAGTATTCAAATCCCGGAAGGACGCAATCAACACTCATCCCAGCCCTAAAATTTACATCAAAGGAAAGCAATGAGGACAAAACTGCAATAAGCTTTGAGGATAAATGTGATGCATTGATCCAAATCTATTTCCATTGCCCATCAAATCAGATCCTTTTCAAAGTGAATCTACTGTTAATACCACAATTATTCCACCAGAAAATATGGAGTGCCATTGAGTATAATTCAGGGTAGTCCAGGCATCAGTGGTATTAAAAAATGGGAATGGTCAGCTCTAACTTTGGAAGAGATCAAAAATGCAGCCTCTGTCAAGGCAACTGCCCCAGGATTGGATCAAATTGACTGGATAATAATAAAGGCCGCAATTTCAGCTATCCCTGACTTCTTCTTTCAAGCTTATAATGCCTTATTCAATAGTGGATACCATCCAAGCCAATGGAAACAAGCAGTAGGATCATTATTCCCAAGAGAAACAAAAAGGATTACAGCTCTCCAAAAGCCTACCGGCCTATTTCTCTACTACCTGTCTATCAAAACTATTGGAAAGAATATTTGCCAACAGACTTGCCTATCTTGCTAACAACAGTCATGGTCTACTTCATGAGAGTCAAATGGGTGGACGTAAGCAGAGATCAGCCATTGATGCTGCACTACTCCTGCAAGATTTTGTTGAACAAAATAGAGTGAAGCACAGAGTTGTATCAACAGTCTTCCTGGATATACTAGGAGCATTTGATCGACTCCAGCCAGAAGCTCTGATTCAAGTGTTGAGAAGGCTCCAGCTTCCCATAACATTTATCTCATGGGTACAATCATTCTTGAGCAAAAGAACCATCCAGCTCAAATTCAATGGTCAGCTAAGTAAGTATACCATGTTACTGGTACGCCTCAAGGAAGTCCCATATCACCAATACTATTTCTACTTTCATCAGGTTCCTCTTCCCTCCTGAAGAAAATATAAGCAATCTCCAACTGTCATACATTGATGATATCTCCATCTCTGTTTCATCAACATCAGTTAACAAAAATATTAACATACTTCCGAAAATCGCCTTTTCATCAACAACTTCTGCCGATCATCAGCAACAGCAATTTAAACTCAATATTTGGTTTCGCATCATCAACAGCTTTCGATGATCTATTGTCTGACATATACGGCCCAATATTGCAACATTTTTCGACAAAATCCTGATTTTCAACTCTCTGGTCCTTTCACCAAACTTCCGAAATCCACCTTTTCATCAACAATTCTGCCCACCATCAGATACGCTTTTATAAATTCGATTTTCGGTTTGCTTACTCATCAGCATTAGATTTATATACTTTTCAATATTTGCATCCCAATATAACAGCATATTTCAACCAAAACACGATTTTTCAGCTATCTGGGTGAAAATTTCATCCAGCCTTAGGGTGAAACCCTCAATGTCAATTGGAAAATATTGAAAATGTAGTACAATTAAAAACAAATGAATTTTGGTGGGGTTTGGTATGGTTTTAGTAGTCCTTCATAGTCATAGACTCAGTAGGGACGTAAATTAAATTCTATTCTATTCTATTCATCCAGCCTTGGCGCTCTGTCACGTGACCTAGTCTCAGTGTCACGTGATTCTATTCTTAATAATTCATTTTTAAATCAGGATAAAATATTTTTCAAATTTTTATTTTGGTTCAGTCATCTTCCTGGTTATGTCAGCAGTTAAAGACATAAAAATGGCTGAAAATACTCCCTCTACACCAGGGAGTCTTCCCAGTCTACCTTCTTCACCAGAAATTGACATGACAAATGCCCCAGGTTGTCTTCATCAATCTGGAACAAAGATGCATCACCCAAGCCTTCAAGGCTTTTAACTTCTGTTCTACCACTTATATTGTCAAAAAAATTGATCTATTCAGTAGTGACCCAATCACATCCACAGATCTGGGTACCAAAAATTTATTTGTCAAAACACCTTTTGCTGATCAATCTCGAAAAAGAGGTATTTCAGCTACCACTCATACCAATTTACAGCCAACCAAGATGGTCAAGATCTCTGCACCTTGCACCATCAAACACACATTTGAAACTGCCATCTTTGAGGCTAGAGACCTTCTGGTCAAATCATATGGTCTCACAAATGATAAGAAGAAACAAGCAGCAGTTCTGGACCTTATCCAGGTTTTCCGGACCTTTACTGAGGAGGGCAAGGTCAATTTAATGCAAACAGTCAGGGACATTCAACCTGAGACAGAAAAAGTGTCAACAAGCACTCAAAAGGCACCAGCTGCCCCATCTTATGCGCAGAAACTTCGGGAAGGTATCCCAAGTGTCCACCAGAAATTAAATTACCATCCAAACCAGGCATGAAAGTCCTCAGCCGTAACGTTAACTGTGGCAAAAGTAAACCAACCACTCCAGATATGGCAGTAAGTCTCAGCTGCAAATGACCAAAACAACATTGACTCCAACCCCAAAACAACCAAAATACAAACCAAGTAACTGTCAATCCTGACATTGAAAATGTGGTGACACTTATTACCAAATCTGGCAGTACCCTGCCAAGTTATCAGCCTTTCCCTATTAGGGAAAGCATCAACAAATTACTGGGGAAGAGGGCAATTTCCAGAGTCCACACTTCTACCAAGGGAAATCTAGTCCTCACCTGCTGGACTCATCACCAACTGAGCTTCTCCTAGACCAAGACAAGTGGGAGTCTGTATTTTCAGATTGGCCCATTCAAAAGGCTCAGAAGATCACCCACTGGCCAAAACTAGTGGTACATGGTGTCCCTACCTGTATTCCAATACAACACATCAATGAGGAGATTGAAGTTTTCATGATAATATTATGACACAAGGCCAACCAAGATGGCTAAGTCGAAACTTTTAAACAGAGATAAAGCCTCTATTACATTTTCAGTCACCACTGAGCAGGAAAAAGAACACCTTCTCAAAGAAGGTGTCCTCATTGGAGGACGTCTGCTCAAGGTAGTAAATTACCAACAGTCTACTCAGAGGACCCAATGTAAGAAATGTCTTGCATTTGGCCATCATCAGCTTGGCTGCAAAAATACACCAGTGTGTGCTATCTGTTTGGGAGCACACATGACTATGGATCACCAATGCTCAACATGCAAGGCAACTCAGAGCTGTGTACACATGCAGTTCAGTGTGCCAATTGCAAGTCAAATACCCATTTGGCATTTCAAAGACAAGACTGTGATTATTACAAAGCATTGGCATGCTGAGTCACATCAAATTAGCCAACACAACACTGCAAGGGGTCGAGAGATCTTGCAGTCCCTCTTTGATGTGTCCATCAAAGGGGAATCAGACATTCTTTTAGTTCAGGAGCCATATTTGTTCCATCACTCTCACTTACAGACATACCAGCCAATTTTACATTCAGCTTATCAAGTAATTTCACCTATCACCCATCAATCTTCGCCCAAGGTCATGACCTATGTCAAGAAGGCAAGCCAGATCCAGGTAATGCCCAGGTATGACTTAGTATCAGACCCAGACTATCAAATCCTGGAGGTTGATATTCCAGCGGAGCCATTTTACATTATTCATATCTACAATGAGAAGCCACTCACACCTGCACTTTCTCACCACACAGTCCGACGCTTTCTTAACTTAAACTTACAGCTTGACAAACCTTTTGTTTTCTTGGGGACTTTAATCTACACCATGCATTATGGAATCCAATGGTTCAAACTAACAATGCTCTTGCTAATTCTCTGGTTGATTACCTTGAGAAAACCAATGCTCAACTAATTAATTGCTCTTCTGTAATTGAGAACTATGGAGGCACCTTCCATAGGGCAAATTCAAAAGCACATCCATTATTGACCTAACATTTGTTGCAGGGTTCAAACAAATAAAGTGGCAGGACTGGAACTATGGACAATCAACAGGGTCGGATCATGAGCTTATCACCTTTGAAGCACATGTATCACCAAATAATTATTCTGACAAAATGATGAGCCCTCCAGTACTTCCAGCAAGATTCAACCTCAAAAAACAGATTGGGAACTATTTCACCATGAATTACAATCAAGACAGCTTAGCCACCATTATCAACTAGAAATGGCCATTCAAATTGGGGATTATGATGAGATAGCCAACATATTGCAGCAGGTAGTTTTAGGTGCTGCAAAAATCTCCATCCCAGTTTTGAAAATTACAGCAAGATCTAAACCATGGTGGGCAGACAAATTAACAACTTTAAGGATGCAGTATCACAGACTACCGTCATTCCAAAATGTTTCAAAATCCTCAGCTTCAAAGGGATTGCAGAGCTGCCAGGAACCATTACTTTCACCAAATTCAATTCCTGAAGAGGCAGCATTGGATCAATTTTCTAGAAGCTGCTAAGGAGAAATCAGTCTTCACAGCTTATCAATATTCTAGACCTGAAAGAACACAATCAACACTGATTCCAACTTTAAAGTTCACTCCTAAGGACAACAATGAGGAGATAACTGCAAATACTTTCAAAGATAAATGTGATGCATTGATCCAAAATTTATTTCCACTCTCCATAGAACAAGACACTCTTGAAAGAGAGTCAGTGGCTAACATTAATATCATTGAACATGAAGGAACATCAATACCACCAAATATCATGTGGAACTATTCTAATACCAGCCATATTAAAAAGTGGGAATGGCCTGCTCTGACTGAAGAAGAGATGATAAATGCAGCCTCAAACAAAGTAACAGCCCCAGGACTTGATCAAATTGATTGGATCATAATCAAAGCAGCCCTTTCAGCTATACCAGAATTTTCTTCAAAGTTTACACATGTTTATTCAACAGTGGATATCATCCCAGACAATGGAGACAGGCAGTAGGAATAATTATTCCCAAAAGAAACAAAAAGGACTACAGCTCTCCAAAAGCCTACCGGCCCATTTCTCTTCTGCCCTGTCTATCAAAGCTATTGGAGAGAATATTTGCCAACAGACTTGCCTTTCTTGCTAACACCAGTAACAGTCTATTGGATGGGAGCCAAATGGGTGGACGCAGCGATCAGCAATTGATGCAGCATTACTCTTGCAAGATTATATTGAAGAAAATAGAGTGAAACACAGAGTTGTATCAACAGTCTTCCTGGACATACTAGGAGCATTTGATCGACTCAAGCCAGAAGCTCTTCTAAAAGTAATGGGACAACTCCAGCTTCCAGACAAATTTATCTCATGGGTAAAATCTTTCTTATCTGAAAGGACTATTCAACTCAAATTCAATGGTCAAATTAGCAGAGTGTTTCCAGTAACTGGCACACCTCAAGGAAGCCCCATATCACCCTTACTTTTCCTTCTCTCAATCAGGTTCCTCTTCCCTCCAGAAGAAAAGACAACTCACCTCCAACTGTCCTACATTGATGATATATCCATCTCTGTCTCATCAACATCAGTTAACAAAAATATTCGAGAGCTACAACTAATACTGCANTATCTCATGGGTACAATCATTCTTGAGCAAAAGAACCATCCAGCTCAAATTCAATGGTCAGCTAAGTAAAGTATACCATGTTACTGGTACGCCTCAAGGAAGTCCCATATCACCAATACTATTTCTACTTTTCATCACGGTTCCTCTTCCCTCCTGAAGAAAATAAAGCTCTCCAACTGTCATACATTGATGATATCTCCATCTCTGTTTCATCAACATCAGTTAACAAAAATATTAACATACTTCCGAAAATCGCCTTTTCATCAACAACTTCTGCCGATCATCCAGCAACAGCAATTTAAACTCAATATTTGGTTTCGCATCATCAACAGCTTTCGATTGATCTAATTGTCTGACATATACGGCCCAATATTGCAACATTTTTCGACAAAATCCTGATTTTCAACTCTCTGGTCCTTATCACCAAACTTCCGAAATCCACCTTTTCATCAACAACTTCTGCCCACCATCAGATACGCTTTTATAAATTCGATTTTCGGGTTTGCTTACTCATCAGCATTAGATTTATATACTTTTCAATATTTGCATCCCAATATAACAGCATATTTCAACCAAAACACGATTTTTCAGCTATCTGGGTGAAAATTTCATCCAGCCTTAGGGTGAAACCCTCAATGTCAATTGGAAAATATTGAAAATGTAGTACAATTAAAAACAAATGAATTTTGGTGGGGTTTGGTATGGTTTTAGTAGTCCTTCATAGTCATAGACTCAGTAGGGACGTAAATTAAATTCTATTCTATTCTATTCATCCAGCCTTGGCGCTCTGTCACGTGACCTAGTCTCAGTGTCACGTGATTCTATTCTTAATAATTCATTTTTAAATCAGGATAAAATATTTTTCAAATTTTTATTTTGGTTCAGTCATCTTCCTGGTTATGTCAGCAGTTAAAGACATAAAAATGGCTGAAAATACTCCCTCTACACCAGGGAGTCTTCCCAGTCTACCTTCTTCACCAGAAATTGACATGACAAATGCCCCCAGGTTGTCTTCATCAATCTGGAACAAAGATGCATCACCAAGCCTTCAAGGCTTTTAACTTCTGTTCTACCACTTATATTGTCAACAAAAATTGATCTATTCAGTAGTGACCCAATCACATCCACAGATCTGGGTACCAAAAATTTATTTGTCAAAACACCTTTTGCTGATCAATCTCGAAAAAGAGGTATTTCAGCTACCACTCATACCAATTTACAGCCAACCAAGATGGTCAAGATCTCTGCACCTTGCACCATCAAACACACATTTGAAACTGCCATCTTTGAGGCTAGAGACCTTCTGGTCAAATCATATGGTCTCACAAATGATAAGAAGAAACAAGCAGCAGTTCTGGACCTTATCCAGGTTTTCCGGACCTTTACTGAGGAGGGCAAGGTCAATTTAATGCAAACAGTCAGGGACATTCAACCTGAGACAGAAAAAGTGTCAACAAGCACTCAAAAGGCACCAGCTGCCCCATCTTATGCGCAGAAACTTCGGGAAGGTATCCCAAGTGTCCACCCAGAAATTAAATTACCATCCAAACCAGGCATGAAAGTCCTCAGCCGTAACGTTAACTGTGGCAAAAGTAAACCAACCACTCCAGATATGGCAGTAATAGTCTCAGCTGCAAATGACCAAAACAACATTGACTCCAACCCCAAAACAACCAAAAGTACAAACCAAGTAACTGTCAATCCTGACATTGAAAATGTGGTGACACTTATTACCAAATCTGGCAGTACCCTGCCAAGTTATCAGCCTTTCCCTATTAGGGTAAGCATCAACAAATTACTGGGGAAGAGGGCAATTTCCAGAGTCCACACTTCTACCAAGGGAAATCTAGTCCTCACCTGCTGGGACTCATCACCAACTGAGCTTCTCCTAGACCAAGACAAGTGGGAGTCTGTATTTTCAGATTGGCCCATTCAAAAGGCTCAGAAGATCACCCACTGGCCAAAACTAGTGGTACATGGTGTCCCTACCTGTATTCCAATACAACACATCAATGAGGAGATTGAAGTTTTCGATGATAATATTATGACACAAGGCCAACCAAGATGGCTAAGTCGAACTTTTAAACAGAGAAGTAAAGCCTCTATAACATTTTCAGTCACCACTGAGCAGGAAAAAGAACACCTTCTCAAAGAAGGTGTCCTCATTGGAGGACGTCTGCTCAAGGTAGTAAACTACCAACAGTCTACTCAGAGGACCCAATGTAAGAAATGTCTTGCATTTGGCCATCATCAGCTTGGCTGCAAAAATACACCAGTGTGTGCTATCTGTTTGGGAGCACACATGACTATGGATCACCAATGCTCAACATGCAAGGCAACTCAGAGCTGTGTACACCATGCAGTTCAGTGTGCCAATTGCAAGTCAAATACCCATTTGGCTTTTCAAAGACAAGACTGTGATTATTACAAAGCATTGGCATGCTGAGTCACATCAAACTTAGCCAACACAACACTGCAAGGGGTCGAGAGATCTTGCAGTCCCTCTTTGATGTGTCCATCAAAGGGGAATCAGACATTCTTTTAGTTCAGGAGCCATATTTGTTCCATCACTCTCACTTACAGACATACCAGCCAATTTTACATTCAGCTTATCAAGTAATTTCACCTATCACCCATCAATATCTTCGCCCAAGGGTCATGACCTATGTCAAGAAGGCAAGCCAGATCCAGGTAATGCCCAGGTATGACTTAGTATCAGACCCAGACTATCAAATCCTGGAGGTTGATATTCCAGCGGAGCCATTTTACATTATTCATATCTACAATGAGAAGCCACTCACACCTGCACTTTCTCATCACACAGTCCGACGCTTTCTTAACTTAAACTTACAGCTTGACAAACCATTTGTTCTTCTTGGGGACTTTAATCTACACCATGCATTATGGAATCCAATGGTTCAAACTAACAATGCTCTTGCTAATTCTCTGGTTGATTACCTTGAGAAAACCAATGCTCAACTAATTAATTGCTCTTCTGTAATTGAGAACTATGGAGGCACCTTCCATAGGGCAAATTCAAAAAGCACATCCATTATTGACCTAACATTTGTTGCAGGGTTCAAACAAATAAAGTGGCAGGACTGGAACTATGGACAATCAACAGGGTCGGATCATGAGCTTATCACCTTTGAAGCACAGGTATCACCAAATAATTATTCTGACAAAATGATGAGCCCTCCAGTACTTCCAGCAAGATTCAACCTCAAAAAAGCAGATTGGGAACTATTTCACCATGAATTACAATCAAGACAGCTTAGCCACCATTATCAACTAGAAATGGCCATTCAAATTGGGGATTATGATGAGATAGCCAACATATTGCAACAGGTAGTTTTAGGTGCTGCAAAAATCTCCATCCCAGTTTTGAAAATTACAGCAAGATCTAAACCATGGTGGGCAGACAAATTAACAACTTTAAGGATGCAGTATCACAGACTACGCCGTCATTCCAAAATGTTTCAAAATCCTCAGCGTCAAAGGGATTGCAGAGCTGCCAGGAACCATTACTTTCACCAAATCCAATTCCTGAAGAGGCAGCATTGGATCAATTTTCTAGAAGCTGCTAAGGAGAAATCAGTCTTCACAGCTTATCAATATTCTAGACCTGAAAGAACACAATCAACAATGATTCCAACTTTAAAGTTCACTCCTAAGGACAACAATGAGGAGATAACTGCAAATACTTTCAAAGATAAATGTGATGCATTGATCCAAAATTTATTTCCACTCTCCATAGAACAAGACACTCTTGAAAGAGAGTCAGTGGCTAACATTAATATCATTGAACATGAAGAAACATCAATACCACCAAATAACATGTGGAACTATTCTAATACCAGCCATATTAAAAAGTGGGAATGGCCTGCTCTGACTGAAGAAGAGATGATAAATGCAGCCTCAAACAAAGTAACAGCCCCAGGACTTGATCAAATTGATTGGATCATAATCAAAGCAGCCCTTTCAGCTATACCAGAATTTTTCTTCAAAGTTTACACATGTTTATTCAACAGTGGATATCATCCCAGACAATGGAGACAGGCAGTAGGAATAATTATTCCCAAAAGAAACAAAAAGGACTACAGCTCTCCAAAAGCCTACCGGCCCATTTCTCTTCTGCCCTGTCTATCAAAGCTATTGGAGAGAATATTTGCCAACAGACTTGCCTTTCTTGCTAACACCAGTAACAGTCTATTGGATAGGAGCCAAATGGGTGGACGCAAGCAGCGATCAGCAATTGATGCAGCATTACTCTTGCAAGATTATATTGAAGAAAATAGAGTGAAAAACAGAGTTGTATCAACAGTCTTCCTGGACATACTAGGAGCATTTGATCGACTCAAGCCAGAAGCTCTTCTAAAAGTAATGGGACAACTCCAGCTTCCAGACAAATTTATCTCATGGGTAAAATCTTTCTTATCTGAAAGGACTATTCAACTCAAATTCAATGGTCAAATTAGCAGAGTGTTTCCAGTAACTGGCACACCTCAAGGAAGCCCCATATCACCCTTACTTTTCCTACTCTCAATCAGGTTCCTCTTCCCTCCAGAAGAAAAGACAACTCACCTCCAACTGTCCTACATTGATGATATATCCATCTCTGTCTCATCAACATCAGTTAACAAAAATATTCGAGAGCTACAACTAATACTGCAGAGATTAATGACCAGGGCAAAGGAATTGTCAGTTACATTTGAGATGGACAAGACTGAGCTCATCCACTTTTCTCGACACAGGAAACCACTACTAACCCCTCTTATACTTGATGACCAGTTTGCCTTGCAACCAAAGGAGGTGGTAAGATGGCTGGGCATCTGGTTTGATAGGAAGCTTAATTTCAAAACACATGTGGAGAAAAGATTCCAGCTGGCAAATGGAGCTCTTAGGAGGGTGAAACAGCTTGCTTCATCAACAAAAGGTCTTCCATTCCTAGCTCTAAGGCAACTTTATCTCAGCTGTGTCACTACAGTCCTAGATTATGGTGCAATACTATGGTATGGGAGGCATGGCACTGAAGCATTGAGTTCTAGATGTCAAAAGCTACAGAACCAGGCCCTGATCATGATGACTGGAGCCTATCCAAACAGTCCAATAAAGGCCCTGGAGGTTGAGGCAGGCATCCTACCAACAAAGGTCCGGCAACTAAAACAGACCTATAATTTTGCACTCAGACTCTTGAGACTTCAACCATCACACCCAGTCCAGAAAAAGCTGATCAACCCCTTGGTGGACGAGCTATCAATATCAACTGAGCTAGACCTTGGAATCTTCAAGTACATGGACTACTCTCCATCTCAACTAATAAGAATAGGAAGTTTACTCAAGCCCTTTACAAAATTCAACAAACTAGAACAGATAGATGCTAGCTGGATTTCACCATGGCATCAGAAAAGTATTCCTATTGGCATCTCATCCCTTTCAAAAGTAAAAGCCAAGGAGGAACATGAAAAAATCATCAGCAAAATTTCACCAGACACAACTATAGTTTACACAGATGGATCACTTATCAAGGGAAAGGGGAGCAGCATTGGCTTCATAGTATATTTGCCATTCAGTAGGGAGATGAAATGTTTTTCTTTCAACCTTGGGGAGACAATTGGAATTACAGATGCAGAGACCTTTTGGATTCTCAAAGCCATCAGATACCTGAAAAAGACCATTCCACGAGGAACATACCACATTTTCACTGACAGTCAAGCAAGTTTGATGAGGATCCAGAAGAAAGAGAACCAATTTTCTTACCAGATAAGACAAGAAGCATATAATTGCTCATTAAGTCTCTCTTGGTGTCCAGGGCATGTTGGTCTAGTGGGTAATGAGCTTGCTGATAGTGCAGCAAGGGGAGCAATCAAAAAGAAGGCTGTTAAAAGGGATGTTTTTACCACCCATTCCTTTCTAAAGCAGAAAGCTAGGGATATAATTATAGAAGCTTGGTCCCATGACTGGACCTCAGAACTCTCTTGAGAGGAAGAAGGAAGAAAAAGCAGGGGTCTTGGCAAATATTACAGAATCCAAGCCCAGATGATGAGGCCTGACTTCTCCACTCAACCCATCAATTTTCAAGGACATAACAGATTAACAGAGTCATCTTATTTCCAGGCCAGGACAGGCATTGGGAATGTGAAAGCATACCTACAAAAAATAGGAAAGGCCAAAGATAATAGGTGCAATTTCTGTGGAAATGGAAAGCAGACTATGCAACATATTATACTTCAGTGCAACAAATTTAATGAGGAAAGAAATAAACAATTGAAACATATTGTGCCACTTACACTACCAATTCTTTTTCGGACAAAACAAGGCAAAGAAGCCTTACTAGAATTTATAAAGACTTCCAGGTGCATCAGTGCACACAAGGGAGATTAATTAGATTGGAAATAAATAGAAATGAATAAAGGGGTACAATACCAGGAAATATCAAGAGGTATTTGGAGTAATTGTTTGTAAATTAGAAATAAATTGTCATAGCTATATAGCTGAATACAATATGATACAAAAAAAAAAAAAAAACATATCTACAATTATTCCCTAAGCAACACAGATTCCTCCCCATTCCACCATTTTATGTACATTACTATGTGAAGAAAATTTGCGATGAGTAAACAGTAATTAATTAGTTGATTGATTTCTATCTTCCCTGTCCCTACCCCCTGAAAGGCAGCCAGTAACTGAAAGATATTTTAGTAGCAAAGTTTTCCCCACATCTGTGTTGAATAATATAGGAAGTGTGATTGGTGATAGATTTTTGAATTCTTTTCTCCTCTGTTTCTTGAAGAATGAACAGTGAAGTATTAATTGATCAATAGTTTGAACACTTTTGGTGCAGAAATTGCAGATATTAGTATTGCTTTTCCCAATTTTGCTCATATATGCCAGGTGGCTTCCTATGCCTGTTCTAGCTTGATAATATGCTGACTGGGTTTTTCGAGAGAATTTGGTCATGTTGAATAGTTTAAATTTGAAGTTGGGTATGTGGCATTTGGCTTGGGCTCTATATAGTTTGCCCAGTCCTATTGCTCTTTTCCCTTCTTCCTCACGTTGTAGTTGGGTTGTCCAGTCTTTAGACCAGGCATCTTTGATATATAGTCTAACCTCTTGTTTAAGGAAGCTAAGTGTTGTGTAGAGAAGTTCCCATCCAGTCTTGGAGGTTATCAGCAGATGGTGACTTTGGGTAGTTAGGATCCCAGTTTGGATGGTGCTCATTGAAATCCCCAACAATGATTGAATTTAAAGAAATTTTCAGGGCTTGTCCATGTCTTTCCATTGTAGTGAGGTTGTCTTCCGAGGCTTGGTTCTTTTGGTTATATATATTGATTAGGTTGATGTTATATTTTGGGCTACTAAATTTCACTGCCAGAATATCTGGGTCACTTGGGTATCCATGGAGAATTTGATGTTGAATGTCAAGTAGTCTTGAGATGTAAAACATTACTCTGGGTCTTAGGTTGAAGTTCAATGTTTCTGGAAGTATTTGTATGAATGAGGGATGACTGATTGACCTGGCCCCTTCATATGTACTTCTTTGCCTCATGTTTGCTATCCACAGCTCCTGGACAGCTATAATTCCTATCTTTAATTCTAATGCTAGTTGTAAGATTGCTTCTGTAGTCTGTGAATTCCTGTTCAAGTTACATTGGAGAACCTTTTGGTGTCCTGTCATAGACACTCCTCATGATTCTTTCTAGCTTCATCTTCTCGAGCTGCTATCCTTTCCATGATGGAAATTTTAGTTGGGCATTCATTGCTGTCAGCGGTATGAGCTCCATTGCAGTTTCCACACTTAGGGACCAGGTGAATACACTTAGTTCCTACAGCTTTGCATTGAGAGCAGGCATGCTGTTTGGTGCTGTGGGATCCAGCACAGAATTGGCATTTGGCCTCCCATCTACACCTACTTTCTTGGTGACCAAACACTTGGCACCTGTGACATTGAGTTGTGGGAGTGAAGTTCAAGTATTTTTCAGTGGGAAGGTATCTTCCAGCAACTATCAATTTTCGGGAAGTGGCCTGTTTTGCCTGAGCTTCTGTTTCAAAGGCTACTACAATTGATCCTGCCTTTTGATTTGCTCGATTTTCAGCTGGTGTTATCCAGTATGGCTGGCCAATAACCTTTAATCCATTATTGAAGGTAGATATCTCCTCAGATATTGAGGATAGGTCTTCCCCTTCTCCAAACTCTTCTGTGGGTATCCCATGGATTATGACTTTGAACCAAAACTTTTTCGAACTTGACTTTTTTGTCCACAAATTTTCTCCAGCATCATTTTCCATCAATTAATTGATTGAATCAAGTCAATTAGCTTACTCTCTTTTATTTGAATCTATTTGCATCTCCTCCAGACATCTGGTTGAGTTGTGAAGATGGATTTAGATGATTTTCCGCCCCTTGGAGGTCCTTCCTCAAGTCCACCACTACCCCCAACAAAAGATCCATCAACTTCCAACCTTCCTACAATTAAGTCATCAAATTGGAATGTTAAAAATACTCTTCCCTCCTCTACTAATTCTAAATCATCAAATTCAAAAGGAAAAGGCATTGCCCAAGACACTGAGTTCAGCAGTGATCCCATCTCAGCAGCCATAAGTGGAGGTGAAAATTTTTTCACTCAACCCCACTTTAATTTGAGAAAGAGAACTGCCAACATTACCACTCTACCATCCAGCCAGACCACAAAATACCTCAGAATGCCAACTAGCTCCTCATCCCAGGCTTCTAAATCTCCCAAAGATGCAGTTTTGGCTGCTAGAGACCTGCTGGTTGAAGCATACACCCTGACTACTGACAGGCTAGAGCAGAATAAACTCTTGAATCTTCTCGAAGTATTCCGCAACTACACTGAGACAGGGCGGGTTGAGTCACCAATAGCCACAAGTAACAATGCCACCACTACTCCCACCTACTCTGAGAAGCTAAAATCCGGGATTCAAAACCAGGCTCAGGCCTCCAAGTCTAAAGCAACCACTGGACCAAAGCAAGCCAATAATAATCAATCCAACATCACTATCCCCATGAACCCTACCTCACAAAAGCAGTTAGAAGCAAGGCAGAGGGCAGGTAATATTATAACCTTAGTTGCCATAAGAGGCAGCAACTTACCTGACTACAATGCAATTGCAATAAGAGATGAATTCAACAAAGTAATGGGAAAGAAGGCCATCTCTAGGGTACATACCTCAATGAGAAATAACCTCGTCCTTACCTGCTTTGAGTCGAACCCAACTGAGCTGCTAGAAAATGAACAAAAATGGAAATATATTTTCCAAGACTGGCCAATTGATCAAGCTCAGAGAGTCAATCTCTGGCCAAAGCTAATTGTCCACGGAGTACCTGCAGTGCTTGACATCTCCTCATTCCAGGAGGAGGTCGAGCAATACAACACATCTATCAAAGTCAATGGCCAACCTCGATGGCTTGCTGGGGCTCCCACAAGTAAGGCATCATCAGTTGTCTTCTCAGTAGCTTCTGAGGAAGAAAAATCACGCCTTCTAAAATCAGGTATTCTTATTGGTGGAATGCTACTCAAAGTAGTCAATTACCGTCCCTATACACCCAAGACTCAATGCAAGAAATGTCTTGGCTATGGTCATGACCCTATTTTCTGCAAAAAAGCTCCTCTTTGTGCCATCTGTTCAGGCTCTCATTTGACCACTGAGCACTCATGTGGACACTGTAATGCCTCAGACTTTTGTTGCCACTATTCCAAGCAGTGTGTAAACTGCAAAGGGACAGACCATGCTGCTTTTGAACGACAGGACTGCGAGATTTACAAGGCTCTTACATGTTAGGACACCTTAAAATCAGCCAACACAATACAGCTCGGAGTAGAGAGGTACTCCAGACATTCTTTGAAGTAGCCCTGAAAGAGGAAGCCCTTTTCCTATGCATTCAGGAGCCCTATCTTTACAAACATTCAATTACACACTCATTTACACCACTAAGTCACCCATCATACTATCCATTACTTCCTTCTCTTAATTCAACCACCCGACCTAGGGTACTTTCATATGTACATCGATCTTCCTGCTTCAATATTGCACCTCGATACGACCTTTTGTCTGATCCAGATATGCAAATACTTGAAGTTTCCATTCTTGAAGAGAGCTTTTATATTATAAATATTTATAATGAAAAGCCAACAGATCCTAATGAGACCAGGACAACCATACAGCGTCTCCTGGACATGAACATTCATTTCAATAAACCATTCCTTTTCCTTGGGGATCTTAACCTTCACCACCCATCATGGAATCCTAGTGCTACTTCTTCAACCCAGGCTGAACAGCTGGCTATATTCTTGAATACCAGAGGCTGTATACTACTCAACAATTTTGAAATTATGGAGAAATTTGGAGGCACTTTCCATAGGTCCAACACAAAGACAACTTCAATCATAGATCTGACATATGCTGCAGGCTTCCAAGTACTCCTATGGCATAATTGGAGGTATATGGACTCAACAGGATCAGATCATGAAGCAATATGTTTTGAAACATTTCTTCCTATCAAAGCTCAAAATAATACTAATCAACTTCCACCCAGATACAACATGGCTAAAGCAAACTGGTCTCAGTTTGAGAAGGATTTGAAGCAGCATGAGCCAGAGTTCACAAGTCAGCTGGACAATGCTATTAATATACAAGATTATGACGAGATTGCAGTGATCCTCACAAGGATCATTCAAATATCAGCTGAAAAGACCATCCCTCGAAAAGTTCCATGTTCCAGATCAAAGGCCTGGTGGACAGATGAACTGACCTGCCTGAGGAAGGAATTCCACAGGTTGAAAAGAAGAGCTAAGAGATATAGAATAGAAGATCTTGCAGAAGATGCCAGAATGTCTAGGAACCATTATTTCAGGACCATCCAACATACCAAGGCCAAGCATTGGATGGATTTTCTTGCCAAGGCAGATAACAGAACAGTATTCCAAGCATACAACTACTCTAACCCATCACACCATCAATCTCCACTGATTCCTGCACTAAGGTATCAGGAGTCTCCTGATCAACCTGAAAAGCTGGCAACATCTTTTGAGACCAAGTGCAGAGCTCTGGTGACAACTCTTTTTCCGGCCCAGGACACTAATCTATCCACCTCAGAAATTTCACCTCAGATACTACAGAATGATTCTCGGCACTGCAAATGGGAGTGGCCTGCACTCACTTATGATGAATTGGTGAGAGCAGTCCCTGAGAAGAGTACAGCACCAGGAATAGATCAGATTTCATGGGCAATGATCAAGGCAGCCATCTCTGCCATTCCCTCCTTCTTCTTCAGAGCCTATCAAACTCTATTTAATGCTGGACACCATCCTTGCTCTTGGAAGCTTGCCATTGGAGTGATCCTTCCAAAGAGGAGTAAAAAGGACTACACTATTCCTAAGGCCTACAGGCCAATTTCTCTTCTGCCCTGCCTTTCCAAATTGCTAGAAAAGCTCTATGCAAATAGGATCTCTTACCTAGCTAATGTATCGCCTTTTCTTCTGCACCAAAGTCAAATGGGAGGCCGGAAACAAAGGTCAGCCATTGATGCAGCCATTCTTCTGCAAAACTTTGTTGAAGAGAACTTATCAAAGCGTCGAGTAGTATCCACTGTATTTCTGGATGTTCTTGGTGCTTTTGATAGACTTCAACCAGCAAAATTGATTCAGATTCTCAATGTCCTTCAACTACCACTTCCATTTGTAAGATGGACCAAATCTTTTCTCTACAAAAGAGAAATCAAATTATTATTTAATGGACACATCAGTCAACAATTTTCAGTCTCAGGCACTCCCCAAGGGAGTCCAATATCTCCTATGCTCTTTCTTCTATCCATCAGGTATCTACTCCCTCATGAGCAGAATCAAAAGATTCTCTACATCTCTTACATTGATGATATCTCTTTATCCACAGCTTCTTCCTCGATTAAAAAGAATATCCATGCCTTGGAAGCATCAATTGAAACTCTGGCTTCAAGATCCCAGGAACTCTCTGTCACCTTTGAGGTCGAAAAAACCGAGTTGATTCACTTCCATCGAAAAAGAGTGGCAATAGAAACACCAATATCAATTCAGGATATCCAATTCAACCCCAAAAGCGTTGTCAGATGGTTAGGAATATGGTTTGATTCCAAGCTATCATTCAAAACTCATGTTGACAAGAGAATGCAACTTGCAAATGGAGCTCTTCTTAGGCTTAAGAACCTTGCTTCTTCAACAAATGGAATCAAATTCAATCAACTTCGACAGCTTTATATTGCCTGTGTAACATCAGTGCTAGATTATGGCTCCATCCTATGGTATGGGAAGACCCGATCACTTCATCTTTTTGAAAAATGTCAGAAGTTACAGAACAGAGCTGTAGTCCTTGTCACTGGAGCTTACTCTAGCAGCCCCTCAAAAGCTTTAGAAGTAGAGGCCGCCCTTCCACCCGTGAAGGTGCGACATCTGAGACTAGCCTACAACTATGCGCTCCGGATACTAAGAATGCAGCCCTTACATCCAATACAAAAGAAGCTACTTAGCTCAGTTCAAGATGAGCTGTCTATAGGTACTGCCATCAGCCTTGACATGATTGATGACCTCGAAGAAAATAATACACAGCTCATGAAGATTGGACACCTGCTCAAAGGTCTCTCAGATTGCAATAGATTGGAAACAATCAATGCAGAATGGGCACCACCATGGCTAGCACAAAATGTGGATACAAAAATAAGCAATTCTTCTAAGCATACAGCAAGGGATGAACATATTCTTCTACTTAAAGAAATTCCTAATCATGCATCAATTGTTTACACAGATGGTTCCTTAACAAAAAGCAGTGGAAGTAGCCTTGGATTTGTGGTATACCTACCATTCACAAGACAGGTAAAATGTTTATCTTACAACCTTGGAAACACTATGACAATCTCAGATACTGAGGCATATTGCATCTTGAAAGCTATCAATTATGTTATATCCAATGGACATTCCAGAGAGATCTGGATATTCTCTGATAGTCAAGCAGCAATTTATAGGATCAGTAAAGCAGATAGTTTAATCTCACACCAGATACAGATAAAAAGCAGAGAATATCAAATTCATCTCCACTGGTGTCCAGGCCATGAAGGTATTGCTGGGAATGAACTTGCAGACCATCTGGCTAGAGGTGGGGCCAAGAAAAACGTCAATAAAAGGGATAAATTCACAACTATTGCATACCTTAAGCAGAAGGCAAAGGAACTGACTCTCAAAGCCTGGCAAAATGACTGGGAGACCCAAGTATTGCGACAGGAAGAGGGTAGAAAGGCAAAAGGACTGGGAAGGCTCTATCAAGTGCAAGCCAGGAAAAGATCACCCATCATTAAAATGAGACCATTCAACTTCAGTCATTACAGTAGAATGACACAATCTTCATTTATTCAGGCAAGAACAGGGATTGGAAATACCAGGGCCCATTTATTCCGAATTAAAAAAGTGAAGAATAACACTTGTAACTTCTGTTGGAAGGGAAAACAGACTGTTCAACATCTACTTCTTTATTGTAGTAAGTTTAAGACCAAAAGAAAGGAAGCTTTTAAAGGCATATTACCATTGAGGTTAGAAATATTGTTTAACACAAAAATTGGAAAAGAAGCAACTCTCCGCTTCCTGCAAGACACTGGATGCATGAATGCATCCAAAGCTGACTGAGAGGGAGGAGACTAGAAGATAAGTAGAGGAAATGGGGATTTAATATTTGTAATTAGATATAAAATAATCAGATGTGTCATAGCTAGATAGCTGAATACACTATGAATTAAAAAAAAAAAAAAAATATGACTTTGAACCAAGGTTGGTCTTTCATTGCTAGAACATGTGGTGCATAGTTCTTCCAAATGTCAACTTGATCCAGTAGAAAATCTGCTGTGTATGCCCCAATGGTTGTAATTGCAATATTGTCATTTCTTGTCCTGGAAACTATGGCTACCACTGGGCCTTGTACACCTCGTGCCCTGAATGCACTATTTATCTGGTCTCTTATCTGCAATGGTGAAAATGTCTGTCTAGTTGTTGCATCTTGGAGGAGGATAAGTCTATTTGTGCTTCTTGGCTTAGGAGCTATATTTTTCTTTGGTTGTACAACTGTCCACCCATTACCTGTTTCTTTCTGACTGTTTGAGGGTCCTGCCACTGATGCCCATGTACGCACAGGCTGGCTTACTTGAGGAGCTGATACTCTATTTCCAGTTTCAGCAGGCGTGCTAGAAGTTTGTTGATGATTCTTGATATTTTGCCCCTTATCTGTTGTGCATGGTTCTGGAATTCCAGTTGGTTTCTTTTGTTGCCTTGCAGTATTTTGGAGCACTTGAGCTGTATGCTCTAGTTTCTGTAACTGTGCTGCAAGTACAGACGCCTCCCTTTGAATATTTCCATCTTTCTCAATGAATTGTCTGAATATGTTCAATCGGTCTAAAATTTTTGTCTGTTGAGATCTAGATTCAGCCTGGTGAGCAGCCTGAACTAACAGGTCCCTTGCAGTAGAAATACATTCTTCAGCTCCATCAATTATGTCAATGAGCGAGGAAACTCCCCTGGCAGAGTTCTTTTTGATAGGAAAAGACTTGGTGAATTCAGTTTTCCTTTTGGCTCCACACTGTGGACTGAAGTTTTTTTTTTTTTTTTTTTTTAAATTTACATCCTATTGGAGTCTAAGACTATTTAAGATGTGTAGTTACACTACAATATTAACCCCTAAAAATCAAAAATCAAACATCAATCTCCACTTTTCTCTTCTCCCTTATACCAAACCCTAGTTGCTATTTTTGTTTCCCTTAAATAATCCAATGTTATACTAATTCCTATCTTGTTATGAAGCAGTAATTCCAGGCTCATATCCTGGTCCTTTAACTTCTCTTTCATTCTCTTCCTGTTCTGGCTATACCTTTTGCAATCTATTAACAGATGCTTTGGATTCTGCTCCTCTCCACAGCTGCAGCTCCCTAAAATTGATTTCCCTATTCTTTTCATGTATGATTTCAAGTATCCATGTCCAAGCTTGAGTTGATAGAATGCCGAGCTTGTTTCCCTCCTAGTCCCTCTTGGTACCCACGGCTTTTTCCTTATTTGCCATGGAAATACTTCAGGGTATGCTATGGAGGTTTCTGTTTGCTGTCTATTTTTGTCATGTTTTTTCAATGTTTCTTGCCATTCTAGGCTTCTAATCTTATCTAAATCATTCTTTATGAAAGATAGACTAATGGGATAGCTATCATCTGGTTGGCAATATGATGCTATCTTTGCTAGTCTATCTGCTTCTTCATTCCCTATTATACCTTGATGGGCTGGAACCCATCTTAGCTGTACATCAGTTCCTTTATTTCTGAGTTGTGTTGCAGCTTTCATAGCTCTGAGTACCCATGCTTGGCCAGCTTTATCACTGAAATCTTCTAATCTTTGAATGGCTGCTTTACTATCAGAGAAAATTCTGACTAATTTTCTGTTGGATGACTGCTGCAGAGCATGTTCCATAGCTCTGACAATTCCTTCTAGCTCTCCATTATACAGTGTGTTTGTTTCCTTGTGGACTGAAGTTAAAGCCCTGCGTGTCAATATCAGCATCAAAAGTATGTCCCTTGCTATATTCTGTGTCATAATGTTCAGTGCATTTTTCTTTTCCTTTGGGTAGGTTTGATGGTCCTGAGTTAATCTTTGCTGGGTAGACTACTTGATCTGCATAAGAAATTTCAGACATATTATCTATATCATCTGGTCCCATGAGGGCTTTCATCTCCATGTTATTGAGAGAAAAGGGGTCAGGTGAGCTCCTGATCTTGTCCATTAATCAATTGAAATTGTGACAAATATATTTTGGTATTTGGTTTTCCTTTATTTCTATTTTTTTTTTTTTTTTTTAATAAAATTGATTTATATTTTTGGTGATTTATTTTTGATTTTTATTTCTAAATCATGTGACCTGGAAGTCACGTGATCCACAAATTATTTTTCAAAAATAACGCGTAAAACGACGTGATTTTCGCGTAAATGGATGCGAAATTCTTCAGGGATCAATGAAAAATTTTTACGTCCGGCGACCTAAGTAGACCAAGTGCGCAATTTGTCGCAAATCTGCTCTCTTTCAACTTCGGATCGCTATATCTCCTTCAATTTTGGTTGGAATTGGTTCAAATTTGGTGAGAAGTTTTGTCAATTTGGGATTCAAATATTTCGTGAATTTCAAGTAGATATACTATGTTGTAGAAAAGTTATGGGTGATGGGAGATGGTGACTCCACCAAATTCTGGTTGGTAGCCCCTGTCTGGCTTTAAACTTGAATAACTCGACACACAGCAGTCGGATCAAAATTCTGATTGAATATTTGGAATGCGCTTGAAGTTATCAGTAATTTAATGTATCATAGAAGCTAGAAGGCCAAATTTTGAGGATTTTCAAAGTTTGATGTTCTGAATGGTACGATGACTACCCTGAGGTGTGCCTGTCACTTGATAAGATTTACTTAATTGTCCATTAAATGAGAGTCGGATTTGGCGCTGGTTCAAAAATGACTTGCACCAAGTGATGAGGATAGGTGGCAGTCCTATTTTATCCAAGATCTTGAGAAGCTGGTGTGGATCAAGTCTATCAAAAGCTCCCATGATATCAAGGAATACTGTACTGGTAATTCTTTTTTTAGCATGATTTTCCTCAACAAATGCTTGAAGTAACAAAGCAGCATCAATAGCAGATCTCTGTTTACGTCCTCCCATTTGACTTGGGTGGAGTAGATGATCTGATGTGTTGGCTAGAAAGGAAAGTCTGTTGGCAAAAATCTTCTCCAGTAATTTTGACACACAAGGTAGTAAAGAGATGGGTCTGTAGGCCTTTGGTGCAGTATAGTCTTTCTTATTTTTCTTGGGAATAATAATTCCAATGGCTTCTTTCCATTCCGAGGGATGGTAACCACTTTGAAACAAGGCATGATATGCTGTGAAGAAAAATTTAGGTAGGGTTTTAATAGCAAACTTCAGCATCTGCCATCCAATTTGATCCAACCCTGGTGCAGTTGACTTTGTTGGGATTACTCGAAGGAACTCTTCTTCATTAAGCTCTGGCCATTCCCTACTAGCATCACCTCTAGTGGGTGCTGGAATCTGTGGCACATTGAGAGGAGACATAGTTACTTGTGAGGTTATTTTCGGAAACAGTTGAGAGATTAATGCATCAGATTTCTCAGCAAAAGATGATGCAATTATCTTTTCATTGCCATTAGCTCTAGTATATGTCAAATTTGGTACTAGTGGACTTTGTTGTCTTGATGGGTTGGAGTAATTTAAGGCAGTAAATGCTGACTTTCCTTGTGCCTGCTTTATAAAATCCTGCCAATGTTGAGCTTTATGTTGAGTGATTGCTTTGAAATATATGTTCCTTGCTGTTCGTGCTTGTTCCATTGCTTCTGGTGTCAGGTTCCTTTTTGAACTGCGTTTGAAATAATGAAATATTTTTCGAAGGGATGTTAGCTCTTTTGTCCACCAAGATTTTGATCTTGCTGATGGTTTAGATCTAGGTACAGATTTTTCTGCTGCATTTTGAATAGTTTCTCTCATTAAAATAGCTATATCATTGTATCTTTTCTGCTGAATATACTGTTGCAGGCATAGACTAGAATTTTCTTCAAGAGATCTGAGATTTTTCTCAAAGATTTCCCAGTTTGCCACCTTTAAGTTATAGTTGGCTGGGAGACATTTTTGGTTGTTAAATAGTGAGGATTGTGAGTTGGCTTCAAAGCTGATCACTTCATGATCAGATCCTGTACTTTCCAAATATCTCCAGTTACACCATTGCAGGATTTTAAAACTGGTTACAAATGTCAGATCAATTATAGATGTATTTTTTTTTTTTTTTTTCATTTACATCCTATATAAGTCTAGGACTATCAGAGGATGTGCAGCTTTATCTACAAATTATAAATCTCACTCCACCAGACTATATCTGGTTTTCTTCTACATCCTCCCTTATATACCACCCCCTTGTACATATTCTTGTGTCATTTATAAATTCCAAGGTTGCTGTAATTCCAATTTTGCTATGAAGTAGGTCTTGTATACTCATCTGCTTCCATCCTGTCTTTTCCTTCATCCTTTTTCGGTTTTGTTTGTATCTCCTACACTCAAGCAGTAGGTGTTTTGGTGTTTGTTTGGAACCACAGCTGCAACTATTAGCTGTTGATTGTCCAATTCTCTCCATATATGACTTGAAAAAGCCATGCCCAAATTTTAGCTGGTAAAAGGCAGAGCAGATCTCCTTTCTTGTGCCTCTGGGTACCCAGGGCTTTCTTCTTATTTGCCAAGGAAATACTCCTGTGTAAGTTGAGGATTCACCTTGTTCCTGTCTTTTTAAATCATAGTTATCTATCAATCTCTTCCATTCTTGGTATTTGATCTCCTCCAATTCTTGGTTGATATAGGCAAGGCTTAAAGGATAGCTTTCATCTGGCTCCATGAAAGATGCCTCTTTGGCCAACTTGTCTGCTTCTTCATTCCCTTTAATACCTTGATGGGCTGGTAGCCATCTACATCTGACATTTGTTCCTCTTGCTACTAGCTTTTTTGCTGCTTTTATGGCTCGAGAAACCCTAAACTGACCAGCCTTGTTACTCAACTGCATGAGTCTCAATAGTGCACCTTGATTGTCACAGAAGACTGTGATGAGCTCCTTGTTCCATGTCTGTCTCTCTGCATGTTCAATGGCCCTCACAATCCCTTCTAATTCACCATCATATATAGAATTATTATTTTTTGAAATAGTATAGTATTCTGATGTTATTTTCAAGTCAACTTGGTCACTAGCTATCAGGGAAATTCCTATACCTGCAGCATCTGGCGAGGTAGATGCATCAGTATAGTACACTACTTGATTAGTTCCTTGGACCTGATTCAAGAATTGACTGTGTAATATTTTTGCTTCATTTTTGTCTGTCTCCTCTATCTTAATATCATATGGTAGATGAGCATTCCAGGGAGAATTGATGTTGTGTAGAACAGGTTCAATTTCCACCTGTTCCCTGTTATATTGCACCGATTTTCTAATTCTAATAGCCTGGTTTTCTCCTTTGCAAAAATGATCACTTGTATTCCAGTCTTCAGAAGCCTCTTTCATAATCCTGGCTATGGGATGATTTGACATTAGTGTTAGTGTTCTCACTGCATATTTTCTTCTGCTGTGATTTAATCTGATTTCGGGTGGGCATAGGCATGCTTCTACCTCCATTGGTCTGACTGGAGTGGTTTTAAAACACCCTAGTATTTTCCTCAGTGCTATATTTTGGAGTCCTTGCAACTGGTCACTGAATGAATGTTGTCCCCTCCACCAAACTGGGCTGGCATAGTCTGCTATAGTAGTAACGCAGGCTAGGTATAGCTGTCTCATGGCTATATGGCTTAGCCCTCTTTCAGTATTGGTCAATCTGCTCATTCTTTGGAAGGCTGCTTTTGCCTGGGCTACTCTTATTTTCATATGGTGTTTGAAGGTGAGCTTTTGGTCAAACCAGACTCCCAACCATTTGACAATTTTGCAACATGATATTTTTCTACCACTAGATAGGGACAAGTGGCTGTTCTCAGCCTCCTTTGAACCTCCAAAGTGGATTAATTCTGTTTTATCAATGTCAAATTGTACTGCATGCTGTCTTGCTTTCTCCTGCAGGGTATTGTATTCCCTTTCCAAAATCTGTGTATTCTTCTTGAAGCTGGTAGATGAAACAGTCAAAGCAATATCATCTATATATGAGATGAATTGTCCTGCTTTTGAACTGAACATTTCTCTTATGTAAATCAAAAATAGGATTGGAGAGATGGGGCTCCCTTGTGGAATACCAGTGTTAATTGGTGAAAACTCTTCCACTTCTCCATCAAATGCTAATCTTAAAGTTCGGTTACTTAAAAATGACTCAACCCATGACAAAAGGCTTAGAGGAAGTCCCAATCTACTCATGGTCCCAAGAAGTTGGTTCTTTGCCACATGATCAAAGGCACCTTTGACATCTAGGAAAAGGGTTGATGTCTTTCTCCCAGCATCTTTTTCAATCTGTACATTGTTGACCAGCATGAGACAAGCATCCACTGCTGATTTCTGGAGGCGTCCTCCTATCTGTGATGGGTGCAAGAGGTGTGTAGTCTCAGCCAGATGGCCTAGTCTTTTGGCTATCATTCTTTCAAGAGTTTTACCTAGACAATTAAGCAGTGATATGATTCTGTAGGCCTTTGGTTGTGAATAATCTGGCTTTGAGGGCTTTTTCAGCACAATCCCTGTAGCCTGTCTCCAGCAGCTTGGCTGATATCCAATGTTGAAGAATAAGGAGTAAACATGAAAGAAAATCCCCTTATTAGCCAGGAAGGCATGCCTTATCATTAGTTGGTCTATTTGGTCTGGTCCTGGAGCTTTGCCTTTTGAGGGATTGCAGCAGGCTGCTTCTACCTCAGGGAATGAAAGTAAAGGCCATTCCCACCTGTCTTCCTTGTGTAATGACCATTCCATTTCTGCAGCTTCAGGTGGAGGGAGAAATAATCTGTCTTTCAGGGCTTTACATTTGCCTGTAAAAGTAGTTTTTAGATCACCATCTGCATCCTCTATCATGGGTAGCTGTGATGTCTGATGGTCCTTTGTGTATGACAAAGCCTTGAATATTGATGTTGGATCTTCCTTCTCAAGGAATGTGTTCCAGTGATTCTTTTTGGCAGTTTTTATGGCTTGGAAATACTTGTTCCTTGCCAAAGTATATTCATTCTTCCTGCTTTGATTCAAGATATCTGCTGAATACATTCTCTGTGCTCTCATCATCTTTTTTCTCAATTCTTTCAGCTGTTCATTCCACCATGGCTTGGCCCTGGCTCCCTGTTTCTTTCTTGGAATGGAAATTTGAGCTGCTTTAAAGAGAATATTGGTCATTTCTTCCCCAATTTGGTCCAGTTTATATATCAGATTATTACCCTCTTCCCTTATGTGCTGGGACTTTCCTGTCATAAGCAATTGAAGTTCCTTTTCCCCAAGTACTTTTGAGTCTTTGAAGAGTTGGCAACTAGTCCTCCCAAATTTGTCCCAGTCAGCCTTCTTGGTGTTAAATTGCTCTGGTTGAATGGTAGATTGGTTTTGCTGCTCCTCCTGGTTCACTATAGTAAAGAGAATACCCAAATGGTCTGAGCCAGTTGAAGTTGTCTGCCAATCTTGGATGTACCTCTCAGATCTTTTAGTAGCAAGAGTAAGGTCAATGATCGATGGGTATGCCATATGAGGTCTATGGAATGTCCCCTGTCCTATTTTATTTACTATGGATAGCTCCTGTTCATTCATCCATTCTTGAAGACTCTCAGCATTTGTTGATTTTTGGTAGAATGGGTCCCAGTTGGGGTGGTGCTCATTAAAATCCCCAACTACTATGGTATTTGGTGATATTACTAAATTATCTCTATATCTTACCATAGTAGTTAGATTTGTCTCTTGTTCCTGGCTCTTTTGGTTATATATATTGATGATGTCTATATTGAACTGTTTGGTCTTAAAATTTAGTGCAATGATATCTGGATCCATAGGATACTCTTGGATAAATTGGTATTGAATATCTATTTGCTTTGCTATATAGAACATTGTCCTTGGTCTTAATTTTTGATTTTTAATAGTGGGGAATACTTGCTTGAAAGATGGGTGGCTGATTGAATGGGCTCCTTCATAGGTATTTCCTATGCTCGGCTTTGATATCCATGGTTCTTGCACTGCAATAATGCCTATCTCTAGCTCTAAGGCCAATTGGAGTGCTGTTTCTGTTGCCTGTATGTTTCTGTTCAAATTGCATTGGAGGACTTTTTGTTGTCCTGTCATAGACATTCCTCTTGATCATTCCGAGCTTGCTCCTCCCGAGCTGCTGCCCTTTCAAGGACTTCAACTCTAACCTGGCAGTCTTTGTTATCAGCAGAATGTGATCCACTGCAATTACTACATTTTGGGACAAGGTGGTCACATTTGTGTCCAATGGCCTTGCATTGGGTGCAGGCATGCTGTCTTGTGCTATGGGGTCCTGCACAAAACTGGCACTTAGCATCCCATCTGCATCTGCTCTCTGGATGGCCAAATGCCTGACACTTATTGCATTGCATGGTTGGTGAAAAGTTCATATATTTCTCTGTTAGGAGGTATCTTCCAGCAATGATTAATCTTCGAGATGTTGCTAGCTTTGCCTGGGCTTCAGTTTCAAAGGCTACCACAATTGACCCAGCCTGCTGCTTCTTTCGATTTTCCTCTGTTGTAATCCAGAAAGGCTGTCCAATAATTTTTAGTCCATTGTTAAAGACTGAGATTTCCTCTGAGATGGAGGAAAGATCTTCATTTTCTCCAAATTCATTTGTTGGGACTCCATGAATAATTACTTTGTACCATGCCTCATCTTTCATTGCCATCACATGGGGCGCAAAGTTTTTCCAGATGCTGACTTGGTCCAGGAGAAATTCTGCAGTGTATGTTCCCATGGTAGAGATAGCTATGTTCTCATTTCTTGTCTTTGAGACTATGGAGACAACTGGTCCCTGTACCCCTCTAGCTCGAAAGGCATTATTGATCTGGTCCCTAATTTGTAAGGGTGAGAAGGTCTGTCTTGTTGTCTCATCTTGGAGAAGAATCAATCTGTTAGAGTTCCTTGGCTTTGGTGCTGGTTTCTTTTTGGGCTGCACCACTGTCCACTGGTTTTGTGTCTTTTTATCTATATTTGATGGCCCTGCTACAGATGCCCAAGAGCGGACTGGCTGGCTTGGTCCTGAGCTTGTAGTATTGTTCCCTGGATTGAGGGCAGCTCTAGGAACAGATTGTTGTTGCACTCTAGTTGGTTGACTGCTGATATTTGCTCCATGCTGAACAGTTTTTGCATAGGTCTTAGCCTGGGTATTTGGTTGTTGCATGGTATTTTGAAGCACTTGTGCTGTATGCTCGAGCTTTTGAAGCTGTGTTGTTAGAAGAGATGCCTCTCTGGGGATATTCCCATCCTTTTCCATGAATTGTCTAAATATGTTTAGTAGATCAAGTATTTTTGTCTGATATGCTCGAGATTCAGCTTGATGTGCTGCTTTAATCAGCAAGTCCCGGGCTGTAGCAATGCAGTCATCAGCACCTTCTATCATATCAATATTTGGGTAGGTAGCTCTGCCATAGTTCTTTTTCATTGGGCCATTTTTGCTGGCCTCCCCTTTCCTTTTTGATCCAAGATGTGGTGTGAAGTCATATGGTTCAGCATCAACCTGTATATCAAATTCATTCAGCCTAGGAAATTCTGATTGAGGATATTCTATGCATTTCCCCTTGCCTTTGAGAATTTTTGAAAATTCAGGGTCCTCATTGTCTCTCTGGTCTAGTTGGTTTGAGTAGGATACTTCAGACATGCTATCTGCATCCATGTCTGTCAAATGTTGATCCATATTTTTATATTCAATTGAGAATGGGTCTGGAGAGCTTGGTTGGTTCACCATTGTACTGGTTACCTATTTTTTTTTCAAATTTTTTTTTTGTTATTTTTTTTGTTTCATTTTTAAATAAAATTCTTTCCAAATCACGTGACTTTGTGTCAGGTGACTATAATGTCACGTGATATGAAAAATTCGCTTGATAAGAAGCACAAACAGGGGTGGTGAAAATTTTCACTCCGGCGACCCACTGTGACCAGATGTGCAATTTGTCGCAGAATTGCTGCTTCTCAGCTTTAATCAGTATTATCTCGACCAATAATCGTTATTATTTTCTGAAACTTTGTACACAAATAGATCTGATATTTCTCTGTTTGTGGTTAGAATTTTGTTATTATTCGACTGATGTAATAGAAGTTGTGTACAGTTGAAGATGGTGTCCCACCCACTGATAGATGTGGAGACCCTGTTTATCTTTGAACTTCAACAACTTCTGCCCTGATTGTCAGAATAAAATTCTGAGTTGATATTTGGAATCAGCCGAGTAATTTGCACAATTTGATGGTATCTTGGGCACGAAAAATCGAGGTTTGAAAATCCGGAATTTAAGATGTTCTTGAATTATAGATGTATTTTTAGAGTTGGATCTATGAAACGTTCCACCCATCTCTTCAATTACTGTAAAGTCATTTATAAGTCTTGCCTGACATGTCTCCATGTATGTTGCAAATTCTTGTGAGCTAGTTGATGGTGATTTGACAGCTGGATTCCAAGATGGATGATGAAGGTTAAGATCACCCAATAGTAGTAGTGGCCTGTCCCACTCTATTTTTGATTGGTACAAGCGTGAAACAGTTGTTAAGGGTGTTGATGATGTTAGTGACTTTTCATTATAAATGTTTAAAAGATGGAATGATTCTCCAGGTGCATCTATCTGGAGGAGCTGCATGTCTGGGTCGTGAATGAGGTCTAGTCTTGGCGAAATGTTGATTGTTCAATGTCGCCTGATATAAGTCAAGACTCTGGGGCGAAAAGAAGCATCTTGGTGTGGGGCAATTGGAATATAGGAGGGATGAGAAAGTGGTGAGTATTTTTTTGTTGTTTTATTATAATAAAGGTATGGCTCCTGAATACAAAGAATTAATGCATCTTCCTTCAGGGCCACCTCGAAGAATGATTGAAGGATTTCTCTCCCTCTGGCAGTATTGTGCTGGCAAATTTTGATGTGATCTATCATAAAAGTGCCTTGTAGATTTTGCAGTTGTGTTTCTGGAGAGCTGTCTGGCTCCCAGAGTTGCAGTTGGCACACTTCACTGGGTGATGTGTGCAGTTGTCCGAGGTTACACAGGTGTTGCACTTGTGCTCAGTGGTGAGGTGACAGCCCTTGCAGACTGCACAGACAGGATCCCTCTTGCAGGTCATGAAGAGGTGACCATACTTCAGGCACTTCTTGCACTGACTCCGGCTTGTAGTTTGTTTGTAGTTGGATACTTTTAGCAGCAGTCCTCCAACTAATATCCCCCTATTTAGAATCTTATTTTTCTCTTCTTCAGAGGTGATGCTGAAGATCACAGGACAAGTAGGGCCATTATTGTTGTTTGTGAGCCATCTTGGAATGCCAATCACTTCAACACCCAGGTTAAAATCTTCTACTTCCTCCTGAAATGAATTTATTGGTAGGCTAGTTGGTACCCCATAGGCTACCAGCTTTGGAAAGTTGTTCACTTTTTGAATGGTGTCAATAGGCCATTTTCCAAAGAGCATGATCCATTTATCCTGTACAGACAGTAGCTCATCTGGAGTGGAGTCAAAGCAGGTTAAAACAAGGTTCTTTCGAGGGGAGGTGTGTACTCTTGCAACAGCTTTCTTGCCCAGTAGTCTGTTGATGTTGTCCCTGACACTGATAGCATTGTAGGCAGGAACAGAAGCACCCTTTGTCAAGACAAGTATCAGAAGTGTATCAGCATCTGGGCCAGTGGTGGTGGTGGTAGGAGCTGTGGTAGCTGGAGTGCTGGGTGTAGTTGGTTTGGCTGCTTTAGTCATAGGCAGCTTGGTCTTCTTATAATTAACCTCAGTCCATTTTTGGCCTGATAGTTCAGTGGTATGGGAGATTGATTGGGCTGCCACACTAGAGTAGCTGGGAATCTTGGTTGGCTGACTAGATGAGCTGGGAAAATTGTTTGTGGCCATAGGTGTAGTTCCACTGGAGGAGGCTGGTTTCCTAATAATTTGGACAATTTTTTTTGGCACTGATGTTGGTGCAGTGGTAGTCCCCCTGACTTTTTCTCCAGGCAAAATATCCTTTTCAGTGAATTCTCGAAAAATTTGTAGCAAGTCCAAGATTCTTGTCTGTCTATCCCTGTCAAAAGTCAATTTATAGGCCTCCAGAAGTTTATCCCTGGCTGCATAAATTGCATCATCAGCTGAGAGTGCAAAAGAATAGTTGTTGACAGGTTTATTGAGCTTAGGAGGCTTTGGGTAGTTGGTTGGTTCACTTGAGGTTGGTTCACTTGAGCTTGGACCAGTTTTTCGCTTGTTGAGTGAAAATTTTTTCCTGTCACATGACACAGGAGCAGAAAGGGGATCAGAACTGGTGTCCATGGCTGTAGGATTGTTGTATGAAGATGAAGTTGATCTTAATGGATCAGTTGAGGTTGGAAGAGTTAGATTACCGCTCCAGATAGACTGATTGAGCCGTGGTTGAGATGGTAGGTGAGTTAAGGGTGGTGGTGAGGAGGGTATTGAGCCACCAGATAGCGGTTCAGAGTCAATATCCATTTCCTTTGCCTACCAATAAGCTAGAAGGGTCGAAAATTGGATGAAAATGTAGGTCTTGGTGATGCGAAAACGAATCTGTTGAGTAATTTAAATTCGAGCGATTTTCACAGAAGTTGTGGTCGTAAAGGTGGTTTCGGAAAAATAGGTGTTCCTGTTGGAGCTTGTACTAGAAGCCTGGGCTAAAGAGTGGACCTCGGAGCTTTTCCATGAGGAAGAAGGAAGAAAGAGCTCTGGTCTTGGCAAGTTCTATAGGATCCAAGCCCAAATGTCAACGCCTATATTTTCAACTCACCCATCTAGCTTTCAGGGCCACAGCAGGTTGACAGAATCCTCATACTTCCAGGCAAGGACTGGCATAGGAAATGTTAGAGCATACTTATATAAAATTGGGAAGACCAAAGATGATAAATGCAATTTTTGTCACAACCAAAAACAAACAATGCAACATTTGATACTCCAATGTCAAATGTTTAAACATGAAAGAAAAGAATCTTTTAAAAACATAGAGCCATTCACTTTACCAATTTTTTTCCGAACAAAAATAGGAAAACAAGCATTGCTTGAATTTTTAAAAACTTCGAGGTGTATATCCATACACAAAGGAGAATAATTAGGACAAAACATATTGGACATAAAGAGGGGAGATGGAGGAAGGGAGTGATAGTGAGGACTGATATTTGCTTTGAATGTATGTTAAATAAATTGTCATAGCTAGCTAGCTGAATACAATATGATTAAAAAAAAAAAAAATAAAAAAAAAAATAAAAAAAAAAACTTTACCAGGCCTGCATCATGACTATTTCTGACTATGCTAGTCCAGTCTGGTGGAGAGGGCAACAAAACTTGGCAGATCTTCTGCAGGGGCTACAAAATATAGCATTAAGGAAAATATTGGGCTGTTTCAGAACATCACCCATTAGGCCAATGGAGGTAGAAGCATGTCTCTGCCCTCCTGAAATTAGATTAAACAAAAGCAGAAGAAAATATGCTCTAAGAGGATTAACACTTATGCCAAATCATCCAATTTCCAGGATAATTAAGCAAAGTTTAGAAGAAGTGCCTGAAAATGAGTTTATAAATAGAAGAGGAAGCCAGGTATACAAAATTATACATTCATTACCATACAATAATGAATCCTTCAATATTGAGAAAAGTATAATCACTCCCTTTGCCCCTTGGAGTAAAGGTGTCCCATATAGAGTTGTTGAGGGTAGTCAGAGTACAGAGGAAGAAAAAGTATTACACAATCAAATTCTGTCAGAGTGTGCTAGGGAGAACTATTTCATCTACTATACTGATGCTTCAAGCTCCCCAGATTCCCCAGGAATAGGAATATCACTCGCAGGATACAACCAAATGGATCAAACAATTTCGAGAGAACACTATACACTATCAAAGGACACAAGCACTGTCTATGATGGAGAGTTGGAAGCAATTGTTCGAGCATTTGAGCATGCTCACAGACAGACCCGGAATATTCAGCATGTGATCATTTTTTCAGATAGTCAAGCAGCTATCAACAGACTAAAAGACATAGGAGGTAAAGCTGGCCAATGGCTAGCTAATCGAGCCGTGGAAGCAGCCAGAAAGTTAAAAGAACAAGGAACAATTGTCACTCTCCAATGGGTACCTGATCATCAAGGGATTCAAGGCAATGAAGAAGCAGACAAGCTTGCTAAATTAGCATCAAATCTTGAGCCAGATGACAGCTATCCCATGAGTCTAGCATGTATCTCACAAGAGCTAGAAGTCTTGAAAACTAAAGAATGGCTAGAAATATTGAACAAATATGATTTAAAAAGGCAGGAACAGAGCACTCACCTGTCATACTCAGAGGTTTACCCTTGGCAAATAAGAAAGAAGCCATGGGTCCCAAGGGGAGTCAGAAGAGAGGTCAGCTCATCATTTTATCAACTCAAGCTGGGACATGGATACTTTAAGTCATACATGAATAGGATAGGACGATCAAATATTGGAAGCTGCAGCTGTGGAGAGGAGCAGAATCCGAGGCATTTGCTGCTAGACTGTAGGAAGTATGCGCAGAACAGGAAGAGAATGAAAGAGAAGCTACAGGGTCAGGATATGAGCTTGGAAGTATTGCTTCATAACAAGATTGGAATTAATTCAACATTGAACTATTTGATAGAGACAAAAATATCGACAAGGGGATGGTACTTGGGGGAGGAGAATAGAGGAGATGAGATGGGGAGTTTTTGATTTTGGGAGATAAAAATTGTAGTGTAGCTACACATCTTTTGATAGTCATTGACTCAAATAGGATGTAAATTTATAAAAAAAAAAAAAAATAGCAAAAAGGATACACAGAGTCTCTGCATCTGTAATCCCTATGGATTCCCCTAGGTTAAAGGAGAAGACCTTTATCTCTCTACTGACTGGTAGGTACAAAACAAAGCCAATACTACATCCTTTGCCCTTTGAAAGAGATCCATCTGTGTAGACAATGGTGGTATTGTTGGGAAGAGACTTGATATGTGCTTTGTGTTCCAGTGCAGCTAGATCTTTTGGAAGCTGTGAAATGTTAATTGAAATTTTGGGCTGAAGCCATGGAGGGACCCATTTGTCATCTCTTTGTTCTAGCTTCTTCAGATGTGAAAATTGTTTCAACAGTTGTCCAATCCGAGTGAGTTGAGTAGGTGTAGTTGATAGGAAGTTGAAGACTTCAAGATCCAGATCTGAGGATAGTGACAACTCATCCCTCAGTGGAGCAATTAATTTGGATTGAACTGGATGTGATCTTTGTAGTTGAAGTAGTCGGAGTGCATAAGTAAAAGCCTGCTTTTGTAGTCTTACTCTAGTTGGTAAAATTGCTGCCTCGACCTCAAGTGCTTTAATGGGGCTGTTATGGTAGGCTCCAGTGACCATTCTACATGCCTGGTTCTGGAGTCTTTGACACTTGTTGATTGAGGCACCTGATCCTCTTTTATTGTACCAAAGAACTGAGCCATAATCCAGGACTGGAATAACACAGCTTAGATAGAGCTGTCTCAGAGCATAGAAGTGTAGTCCTTTGGTTGATGATGAAAGCTGCTTGACCCTCATAAGAGCTCCGTGTGCTAGTTGGAGACGCTTTTCCACATGAGTCTTGAAAGTGAGTTTCCTGTCAAACCATATACCCAACCATCTTACCCTTTCCTGGGGGATTAAGGTAATTCCTTCACTAATGGTCAATGGATCTGTAAGTGGCTTTCGATGGTTAGAGAAATGAATCAGTTCATTCTTTTCCATCTCAAATGAAATTGATAAGTCTTTGGCCTTTTTCATAACATGTTGTAATATATGCTGTAATTGTCTCTCATTTTTGGTTATTGATGTAGATGACACAGAGATTGAGATGTCATCAATGTAAGAAAGTTGTAAGTAAGAAAATTTATCTTCAGGTGGGAAGAGATACCTAATTGAAAGTAAGAAAAGTAGTGGTGAAATGGGGCTCCCTTGAGGAGTGCCAGTGACCGGAAACTCCTGACTTAGTTGCCCATTGAATAAAAGCTTCATGCTTCTGTCTTTCAAAAAGGAATGTACCCAGGAAATAAATAGAGCAGGAAGCTGTAGAGATCTCATGACACTTATCAAGGCCTTGGGCTGTAGCCTGTCAAATGCACCCAGGATATCAAGCAGAACAGTTGACACAATTCTGTGCTTGGATCTATTTTCTTCTATATATTCCTGCAGGAGTAAGGCTGCATCAATTGCTGATCTCTGCTTCCTTCCACCCATCTGTGAGTTGTGGAGCAAATTCATATTGGTATTTGCAAGAAAAGCCAGCCTATTGGCAAATACTTTTTCCAGCAGCTTTGACAGACAGGGAAGAAGCGAGATGGGCCGGTAGGCTTTTGGAGAGCTATAGTCCTTTTTGTTTCTTTTTGGTATGATAATTCCCACTGCCTGCTTCCATTGACTTGGATGGTATCCACTGTTAAATAGACAGGTGTAGGCTTGGAAGAAGAAGCTAGGGATGGCTGTGACTGCTGCTTTGATAATTATCCAGTTGATTTGATCTAGTCCTGGAGCAGTAGATTTGCTTGGGATTGCATTTATTAATTCTTCTAGAGTCAAGACTGGCCATTCCCAGGTATTCAAGCTGCTTGTACTAGAGATGTTCCTAATAGCTGAGGCTGGACTAGTTGTTGTGTCTGGTGCTAAGTTGGTGTGCTGGTTCCAGGGCTGATAGGGAGTTGGTTCTTGGACCTTGGTTGGTGGAAAAAGTGAGTGAATCAAAGCCTGACATTTATCTTTGTAACTGATAGCTATATTCTCTTCCATGCTACCAGAATCAGTATAGCTCAAAGTTGGGATTAGTGAAGATTGGGCTCTATCTAGCTTTGAATAATTGTAGGCTGTAAATATAGATTTATTCTTTGCTTCAGCTAGAAAGTTTGTCCAATGCTGCTTCTTATTGTATTGAATTTGGTGAAAATATTTATTCCTAGCTTCCTTCACATATACTTCCAATATGGAACAGGCCCCCTTCTTCAAATGGCAACGTAGCCTGTGAAAAGCTATTCTCATCTGCCTCAACTCATCTGTCCACCATGGCTTAGATCTTGATGATAGTTTAGCAGTTGGAATTGAAGCATGAGCTGCATTTTGGACTACATGTTGTAAGAGTGATGCAACTTTCTCGTAGTCATTATGTTGAATAGCTGCTTGCAATTCAGGCAGGTGAATATTTTGCTGATTATTTATTTCAGAATTAAAGAGTTTCCAATCTGCTTTTTTGAGGTGGTACTTTGCTGGCATTTGGGACAGGCTATTTATAGAGGATGAGGTACCACCAGGAGGAAGCTGTGCCTCAAATGTGATTAGTTCATGATCTGATCCAGTTGATTGACCATAGTTCCACTTTTGCCACAATATATCTCTAAAACCAACTGAAAATGTCAGATCAATTATTGAAGTGTTCCTTGAATTTGAGGGATGAAATGTTCCCCCAAACTCTTCCATCACTGATGAGTCATTCAAAAGTTGTGCATTTGTCTCTTCTAGGTAGTTGGCAAATGAGATAGCCAATGGGTTGAGAGTTTGAATGAGTGGGTTCCAGGAAGAGTGGTGCAAGTTGAAGTCTCCCAGGAGTAGAAATGGCTTATCCAGCTGCAGCTGTGAATTGAGAAAGCGCTGAACAGTATGTTGAGAAATGGAAGGAGTGAGAGGTTTCTCATTGTATATGTGAATGATGTAAAAGGCCTCCCCTGGAAGATCAACTTCCAAGATTTGATAGTCTGGGTCAGACACCAAGTCATATCTGGGCATCACCTGAAGCTTGCTTGCCTTCTTGACATAGGTCATGACCCTTGGGCGGAGAAACTGATGAGTAATAGGTGGTATTGCTTGGTAAGCTGAATGTAAGATAGGTTTGAAAGTTTGTAAATTTTGGTCATGGAATAAATATGGTTCTTGAACTAAAAGAATGTCTGTTTCCCCTTTGATGGACACATCAAAGAGGGACTGCAAGATCTCGCGACCCCTTGCAGTATTGTGCTGACTAAATTTGATGTGACTTAGCATGCCAATGCTTTGTAGAAGTCGCAGTCTTGTCTTTGGAAAGCCAAGTGGGTATTTGATTTGCAATTTGCACATTGCATGGCATGGTGTTCACAGCTCTGTTTTGAATGGCACTTGGTACAGCTGTGATCTGATGTCATATGACCACCTAAGCAGATGGCACAGACTGGCAATTTCCCACAGGTTGATTGGTGGTGTCCATAGGATAAACACCTTCTGCATTGAGTTTTCTGTGGTGACTGTTGGAATGGAACAGCTTTGAGATAGAGACCACCAATCAATACACCTGAACTTAATAAATGATCTTTTTCCTCCTCTGTGGAAACCGAGAAGGTGATAGAGGCCCTCATGGACTGCTTGTAATATCTGTTCAGCCATCTAGGCTGGCCTTGAGTTGAAATACCCTTGTTGAATCCCTCAATCTCTTCATTGATTGACTCAATTGGTATGCAAGTTGGTACTCCATGCACCACAAGTTTTGGCCAGTGGCTGACTTTCTGAGCCTTGTGAATAGGCCATCCTTCAAATACTGGCTCCCATTCTTCCTGATCTAGCAAAAGCTCTGATGGGGATGAATCCATACAGGTTAAAACAACATTGCCTTTAACTGAGGTGTGAACTCTTGATATAGCTCTCTTTCCCAATATCTTATTTATGCTCTCTCTGACAGTAAATGGTTGGTAAGTGGGAAGGATTCCACCTGATATGGTGACAAGAGTGATAACATTTTCATTGTGGAAAGTTGTTGTTTGAAGTGGCTCTATTGATGTTGTTGTTGGTGGTGCAGTTGATGTTGATGATCCAATGGTTTTTTTCTCAGCAATTAGCTCATTGGATCCCTTGCCCATCACTATCATTCTGCTCTTTGGGGTTTGAATGAGAGGAGTTTGAGATGCCCCTGATGCCCCATTCTTTAATATTTGGGCATATGACATTGCTGCTGGTTTGATTGGCAATGATTCATTTTTGTTATTGATTGGCCCACTTGTTACACAGGTGGGTGCCTGTTTCTTTAGCTCTCTTAATCTCCCTTCTTCAGTGAAATTTCGAAAGACTTCTATAAGGTCCAGCACAGCATCTTGCTTTCCCTTATCTTCAGTCAAGCTATATGCTTTGACCAACAAATCTCTCGCTTTTTCAATAGCAGATAGGTAGGTGAACTGCTCTGCTCTAATTGGCTCAGCTACTTTGATGATCTTCCTGCTTTGAATTACACTAGGAATGAATTCTGGTGATTTCCTCTTTTTTGTTTTTGTTTTTTGCTCTTTATTTAATATTTGCTTTGGCACCAGATCCTGTGCAGTTATTGGATCACTGCTGAATGGGCCATTCAAGTTGGTTAGAGAAAATGTTCCTGGAACAGATGGACCTGGTTTGGAATCTCCAGCCTTTTTGGAGCTCCACACAGAGTCAGATAGCCTTGCCACATTTTTGAGATTGAAAGATCTCAGAGATGGTGGTGAAGAAGGTATGCTTTTCCCTGATCCTGGTGAAGATGGCATGCTTTTCCCTGATGCTGGTGAAGAAGGCATATTTCCAGCTATACTTGGTAAATATATTTTGAATCTGATATTGCAAGACTTTTCAGAATATTTCTATATGAATAATTTAGCTCAGTTTGATTTGATTTAACTTATTAAAATATATTTAATTTTTGTTTTTTCTTTTTATTAAATTTTATTATGTTATTTTATTTTATTTTATTTTATTTTATTTTATTTTTTATATTTTATTATTTTTTAAATGAAACTTAAATTTAATTTGGAAAATCACGTGACCTGATGACTGATCACATGATCACGCGTCAGGAACGCGTCGCGTGACACGCGTCAAGCCTTGCCAAGGCTGTGGTGAAAATTTTCCTCCAGAGGGTCGAAAATGGCGTTTTGATCCAAAAATGATGTAATATGGGAATGCAGATATTGAAAAGTATATCAATCGAGAGCTGCAGATGATGCAAAACTGAATATCGAGTTTTTAAAGTTGTAGCTGATGGTGGGCAGATGTTGTGGATGAAATGGTGATAAAAGGTGGGCCAGATGGTCGAAAAATCGAGTTTTGGTCGAAAGATATTGCTGTTGGTGGATGGGTATGTCGAAAATTATATTAATCGAAAGCTGAAGACAATGCGAAATCGAATTTCGAAGTTATTGAGTCGTATCTTATTGTTGGTGGAAGTTATGGACGAAAATGCGATTTCCGACAGTTTGTTGAACAATGGATGACATCACTTTGACAACAGCCTCAACCAGCCTGAAGAAAAACATCAAAATCCTTGAGAGGGAAGCAGCCCAGATCTTTGAGCTGGGTACCAAGAATGCAGTCCAGTTTGATCTTTCAAAGACAGAACTGATGCATTTCACAAGAAAGAAAAATGCAGGAAATTTTGCAATTAAACTAACTAATGGCAATATTGTTAAACCTGTGGAATCAGTGCAATGGCTTGGCATCTGGTTTGACCCTGGATTGACATTCAAGAAACATGTCCAGGTCAGATCATCTCAGACTGTACAATCATTCTACAGGATGGCAAGACTTGCCAACACAGAGAGGGGCCTGTCACCAGCTGCTCTTCGACAAATCTACCTTGCCTGTGTCACCAGCATAGCAGATTATGGATCTGTCATCTGGTGGAAGGGTTAAGAATATGTAGCAAAATCTCTCCAGAAAATACTGAACCTGGCCTTAAGAAAGATACTGGGGGTATTCAAGACAGCCCCAATTCTGCCTATGGAGGTGGAAGCTACTCTAGCACAACCAAGGGTTAGGCTCTGTAAATACATGAGGCAGTATGCATTCTGCTTAACCAAACTATCTCAATTTCATCCAGTCAATTTGGAAGCAAATAACAAGATTGAGCTACTAAAGTTGACACAGATTGGTAGGATCAAGAAATCAATTGAAAACCTAGTGGAATTTGACACCTTGGAGCAAATCAAACAATTTCATTTCAAGCCATGGAGGCAGGCTCTCCCTTATACAGTCAAAATTGAAAGGATCCCTAAGGATGAAGCAGCAGAGATACATCAATCTTTGCTTCAACAAACTGACTGGTCCTCTACTACATTCATTTACACAGATGCCTCATATATGGCAGAAAGCACTGGTGTTGGAGTCAGCTTTGCAGCTACTGGGAGTTGCAGCAGTATTCAACATCACCATCAAACTAACATCGGACCAGAGGCCATGGTCTACAAAGGAGAACTGGAAGCAATCACCCTAGGTATGGAGTATGCAAGTAGGCATTCCCAGCCAGGATTGAGCTTCCATATCTTTAGTGATAACCAAGCAGCCCTTCACAGACTACAGACACCCTCTGATAATCCTGGACAGGCTTGTCAGCTTAGGGCAATAGAAGCTGGACAAATCATCAATAGTAAACTTTCTTCAATTCAGCTCCACTGGATACCAGGCCACTCAGGAATTCCAGGTAATGAAGTTGCAGATAAACTGGCCAAAGAAGCATCAAAAATTTCCACAGAAAACAATAAAACTAGTCTGTCTATGGTTAGACACTTAATTCAAAAGACCTTCCAGCATCAATGGCTGCAATATCTCCAAAATAATGACCAAAAAAAGCAACAAAATCCACTGACATATAGAAAGTTATTCGGTTGGAAAATCAACAATAAAATTAGTCTACCATCAGGAGTAGAAAGGAAAGTGGCCAGTGCTTTCTTTCAGCTTAAAACTGGTCATGGTTATAACAGCTCCTATCTATACAAGCGAGGGCAAAGAGGCAGTGATAGGTGTACATGTGGGAAACGAGAAACACCTGAGCATCTTCTGCTAAGCTGTAGTAACTATAGGCATGAAAGGATTGAACTTAAAAGGAGCTTGAATGGAAACCAACCCAGTCTCAAGCTTTTAATGAGCACAAAGATTGGGATTGATAAAACCCTTGATTATATCAAGAAAACACATATATCAACAACACACAAGGCCCACGAACATCCTCAGTTGAAATTTTCAAAAAATTGATTTAACAACTACTTACCTATATCAATTTGTCAGTTACATCAAGCTCTGTTCGGAAATCGACTCGGAATTTGAATGCGACATCTGAGTGTTGAGTTATCAAGGTTTTAAGGAGAATTGGTTGCAACCCACCAGTTCTGTGTGGGGAAAACAACTGTTGTCATCCACAACTAATCCTCAGCATCTCCGATTTCCATCAAATTTGGTCTACCCTCTCGACTATTACACATCTACAGGTGTTCCAAATTTTATATCAATCCATCAAGTATTCATCGAGATATTTGAAGTTGAAAACAATATTGCGACGATTTGCATCTCTGGTCAGAGGTGGTCACCATACCTGAAAAATTTTCATTGGTCCAAGACGCGTTTCGCGTCATTTTACGCGTAAATCACGTCGTTTACGCGTCAAATCGGGAAAAATAAAATTCCGTGTCACGTGATCACGTGATTTCAAGATCACGTGACATTTTTCAAAAATTACATCTTGGAAAAAAGTGATTTAATTCTTCAAAAATATAAAATATAAAAACAAACAGATAAAAAAAAAAAAAAACAGGAAATATTTGAATCAGCAATGGAGATGGGATGACCTGATCCATTGGCTGTGCCACACTACATGGCAGCCGAGAGTAGCTGTAATGCCCTAGTCATGAGGGATGACTTTGATTTTCATGCATCTCAAGACCCTTTTATCAATTCAGGCCAAGCAAACAAAAGGAAAGCAACTTGTGAACCAGAACCAGAAGAAAGGAACACCAATACCACTAGGCCAAACAACCAAAATAGGAATTTCGACTCTGCAGAAGAATGCATTCATGGGGCCAGGGACCTGCTTATCAAGGCAGCCAGTCATGAGCAAACAAGATCCAAACAAACAAAGATCCTTGATCTGCTAAATGTTTTTCCTGAATTCATGGAGAATGATGGCACTACACATAGGACAAACACAATTTTGACAGCCCAAGTGCAGAGACTGGAACAAACTGCGCAGATCTTGCAGACTTCAATCCAAAGATCCAATGCTGCTAACAATAATGCCCAGAACACAATGGACAATAATTTGCCTCCACAAATACCTGAAAATACCAGACCTGGAGCTAGAAATGGAGGTAGACAGACACAGAACCAAAGAAACCAGGGAGGAAACCAAGCCCCAAGGACATGGGCCAATGTGGCATCAAATTCCAGAGGGCAACAAAATCAGGCTGAAGGAAATTGGATACAAGTACAGCCAAAAAAGAAGAAAGAGCCTGCCAAGCCTGTGGACACCAAAAGGGCTATTCTAATTCAAGATGAGACAACCAGAACAAATTTTTCAGCATTGGCATACAGAGACAGAATGAACCAGGCATTCAAGAATAGAGGAGTTCAAGGACCAGTAGTGGCATTAGTGTCAAAAACAAGGAGAGATAATATTGCAGTAGTAACCACTCAAACATACACTGCAGACTACTTGATTCAAAACAGGGACATCTGGAGGAATGCAATTCCCCATGTTGAGGTACTGAAGGATGAGCCTTGGTTCAAGGTCATGATACATGGGATTCCAACAATTGATTTCCCAGAATCAGGTGATCTCTCTGAAATTAAAGATGAGATAGAAACCTTCAATCAAGGACTCAGGGTTGTTGGACAACCATATTGGATTACATCAGAAGAAAGAAGACAAGATCAATTGGCAGGATCTATTGTTGTTGCATTTGAGACTGAAGCTGAAGCAAGGCAAGCAACTAGCAAGAGAATGATTATTGCTGGCTTATCCTTGAAAGCAGAAAAATTCCAGAATATACCTGCAACAACCCAGTGCAATAAATGCCAGAAATTTGGACACATGGAAGCCAACTGTAGATGGGAGGCACCCTGCAGGTATTGTGCAGGGCCACACAACACTAGGCAGCACTGCTGTATGCAATGCCGAAGTATAGGAAATAAATGTGCTCATCTGGTGCCAAAGTGTAGCAACTGCTCTGGAGCCCATTCAGCCGACTGTGAAGGATGTGAAACCAAGTTTTCCATCCTGACAAGACACCAATCAATGGACAACTCCGAGGAAAGCTTATGATAGGACAACAAAAAGTCCTCCAATGCAATTTGAACAAAAATATACAGACCACAGAAGCCACCCTACAACTAGCTATTGAGCTAGGAGTAGGGGTCATAGTCGTACAAGAACCATGGCTACCACAGCTGAAAGAAATTGGGACCTATGAAGGAGTCCAGTCAATAAGTCACCCTTCATTCAGCCAAATATTTCCCAGCACAACAGACAATTCATTAAGACCAAGAACCATGTTTTACATATCAATGCATGCCAAAATTCAATATAATCATCTATCAGGATATCCACGGGACCCAGATATCCTAGCAGTCAATTTCAAGAGCAAGACATTCAACATGAATATTATTAATATATACAATCAAAAGAACCAAACACCAGAAAACAACCTAACAACAATGAGAAGACACAGTGAAGGACTAGCAGTGGCATCAAATACCATCTTGGTGGGGGACTTTAATGAGCACCACCCAAACTGGGATCCTTGCTACCCGAAATCTGGAGGGGCTGATAGCTTACAGGAATGGATAGAGGAACAGGGATTAACTGTAATAAATACTGCAGGAAAAGGTACATTTTACAGACCTCATATGACATCACCGTCAGTAATTGACTTAACCCTTGCAACAAAATGGTCAGAAAAATACATCCAAGATTGGCAGACAATACCCACAGGCTCGGATCACCAAGGAATCCTATTCACCATTCTCAATCAGAGGTACAATAGACACCAGCCAAAAGCAACCTTGGAACAATTCAATACTAAATCTGCAGACTGGGCAAAGTTTCAGAGGGCTAGCACCCAGCTTTTCAAGGGCTCTCATATACTTGATCATGCCAACCTTCAAATACTTAGGCAAGCCCAAACTCAAAACCTCCAGGAGAAGGGAAATAATTTGATACATCAACTGGATGAAGTAGGACTTGAACTTACAAATATTCTCATTCAAGCAGCTGAGGCAAGCATTCCACGGAAAAAGCCAGGGGTACAGCCTAAGCCATGGTGGACTGCAGAATTGAAAACACTGCGAAGAAAAATGGTGAGAGCATTAAAAGAACATTTCAAGGACTATTTTAATGAGGAAAAATTGAAAGAATACACCAAGGCCAGAAATAAATATTTCCAGGAGATTAAGACTGCTAAGAAAAACCATTGGAACACATTTCTTGAGACAGAGGACTCTGCATCAATATTCAAGGCCCTAAAGTATACTAAAGGGCATCAGCCAGCTCAACTGCCCATGATCCAAGATGAGAATGGTGATCTTAAAAGCAGTTTTGCTGACAAATGCAATACTCTCAGAGCGAAATTATTTGTGACCCCACCGGTGGCTCCAGACCTGGATTGGTCTACACACAGAGAGACATTTTGGGAATGGCCAGAGCTGACTTCAGTTGAGGTTGAAAATGCATGCTGTAAACTTTCGAAAGGCAAGGCACCAGGGCCAGATCAAATTGACCAGAACATGATTTGTCATGCATACAAAGCTAATAACCAGCTGTTCTATGAAATTTACTCGCTACTGTTCAATATAGGATATCAACCAAAGTGTTGGAGACAGGCTACTGGATTGGTCTTCAAAAAGCCATCCAAGCCTGACTACTCACAGCCAAAGGCATATAGGGTAATATCTCTTCTGAACTGCCTAGGGAAGACCCTTGAAAGGATGCTAGCTAAAAGACTTGGACATCTTGCAGAAACAACCACACTATTGGACCCAAGCCAGATAGGTGGAAGGCTCCAGATATCAGCAGTAGATGCCTGTCTGTTACTAGTGAACAAAGTTCAGACATTACAGAACAGAGCTGTAGTCCTTGTCACTGGAGCTTACTCTAGCAGCCCCTCAAAAGCTTTAGAAGTAGAGGCCGCCCTTCCACCCGTGAAGGTGCGACATCTGAGACTAGCCTACAACTATGCGCTCCGGATACTAAAAATGCAGCCCTTACATCCAATACAAAAGAAGCTACTTAGCTCAGTTCAAGATGAGCTGTCTATAGGTACTGCCATCAGCCTTGACATGATTGATGACCTCGAAGAAAATAATACACAGCTCATGAAGATTGGACACCTGCTCAAAGGTCTCTCAGATTGCAATAGATTGGAAACAATCAATGCAGAATGGGCACCACCATGGTTAGCACAAAATGTGGATACAAAAATAAGCAATTCTTCTAAGCATACAGCAAGGGATGAACATATTCTTCTACTTAAAGAAATTCCTAATAATGCATCAATTGTTTACACAGATGGTTCCTTAACAAAAAGCAGTGGAAGTAGCCTTGGATTTGTGGTATACCTACCATTCACAAGACAGGTAAAATGTTTATCTTACAACCTTGGAAACACTATGACAATCTCAGATACTGAGGCATATTGCATCTTGAAAGCTATCAATTATGTTATATCCAATGGACATTCCAGAGAGATCTGGATATTCTCTGATAGTCAAGCAGCAATTTATAGGATCAGTAAAGCAGATAGTTTAATCTCACACCAGATACAGATAAAAAGCAAAGAATATCAAATTCATCTCCACTGGTGTCCAGGCCATGAAGGTATTGCTGGGAATGAACTTGCAGACCATCTGGCTAGAGGTGGGACCAAGAAAAACGTCAATAAAAGGGATAAATTCACAACTATTGCATACCTTAAGCAGAAGGCAAAGGAACTGACTCTCAAAGCCTGGCAAAATGACTGGGAGACCCAAGTATTGCGACAGGAAGAGGGTAGAAAGGCAAAAGGACTGGGAAGGCTCTATCAAGTGCAAGTCAGGAAAAGATCACCCATCATTAAAATGAGACCATACAACTTCAGTCATTACAGTAGAATGACACAATCTTCATTTATTCAGGCAAGAACAGGGATTGGAAATACCAGGGCCCATTTATTCCGAATTAAAAAAGTGAAGGATAACACTTGCAACTTCTGTTGGAAGGGAAAACAGACTGTTCAACATCTACTTCTTTATTGTAGTAAGTTTAAGACCAAAAGAAAGGAAGCTTTTAAAGGCATATTACCATTGAGGTTAGAAATATTGTTTAACACAAAAATTGGAAAAGAAGCAACTCTCCGCTTCCTGCAAGACACTGGATGCATGAATGCATCCAAAGCTGACTGAGAGGGAGGAGACTAGAAGATAATTAGAGGAAATGGGGATTTAATATTTGTAATTAGATATAAAATAATCAGATGTGTCATAGCTAGATAGCTGAATACACTATGAATTAAAAAAAAAAAAAAAAAAAAAAAAAAAAAAAGTTCAGACAGAAAAGGCTGCTGGAAGAAAGGTCTCAACTCTTTTTCTGGACATAAAAGGTGCCTTTGACCATGTTGCTAAGAACCAACTTCTCGGAATATTTTTTTTTTTTTTTTTTTTTTTTAATTCATATTGTATTCAGCTATCTAGCTATGACAATTTGGTATATTTAACAGTTTAATCAACATCAAAAGCAAAAAAAATAAAAATAATTTAAACAACACAAAAACCACTATCATCAGATTACATTTTGGATGCCATTTCTCATCCTGTCAGACTTCTCTAACCATAACTCATGCTCATTTCTATTATTTTTTTGCCTTATATATCTCCTTTGTATTTTGATATACACTGAGAAGTTTTTAAAAATTTTAGTAAGGCTTCCCTTCCTCTATTGGTTCTGAGTATTATTGGTAATATTCTAGGCTCAATGCCAGCAAATGCAATGTCCCTTTCCTTCGAAATTTGGTGCAGTGGAGAACTAGGTGCTTTGTTGTCTGCTTTCTGGAATGGCAGAAATTACACCAATGATCTTTCACCTTTCCAATAATGCTTAAGTATGCTCTTGTATTGCCTATTCCAGTTAGGACTTGAAAATATCCAGATTCTTCTAGCCTGCTGTGGCCATGGAAGTTAAATGGTTTTAGAGTGATATTTGGTGTATGAAGTTGAGCTTGGATCCTATAATATTTGCCAAGCCCCCTGCACTTTCTTCCTTCCTCTTCCCTTAGCAATTCTGTTTCCCAATATTTTTGCCATTCCTTGACTATATATTCTTTTGACTTTTGCTTTAGAAAAGAATGTGAGGTGAATATGTCTTTCTTGAAAGCCTTCTTTTTTGCCGCTCCTTTGGCTAGTGAGTCTGCAAGCTCATTGCCCTCAATTCCTAAGTGGGCTGGACACCAATCTATTTTAAGGGAACACTCTTTAGCACTATTCCGAATCTGATGTGCTTGATGATTAGTTTTCCCCATAATCCTTTGTAGGCTTGCCTGGCTGTCTGTGAAGATCTGGTATGGAGCAGCTGGAATTAATTTCTTCAGGTATTGAATAGCTTTAAGGATGCAATAAGTTTCAGCATCTGTTATCCCAATTGATTTTCCTAGGTTGTAAGAAACGCATTTTATCTCCCTTGTGAATGGTAAGTAAATGACAAATCCTATGCTGCTTATATTATCCTTTGATAAAGAACCATCTGTGTAAACAATGGCAACATCTAAGGGAATTTCTTTGATGAAGGTTAGATGTTCAATGCAGGCCAACTCCTTGGGTTTGGTAGAAATGTTGATACTGATTGATGGTATATCCCAAGGTGCCATCCACATTGAATTATTTGCTTCTAACTTTCTGAGTGAAGAAAAGGGTTGTAGCAATGCCCTCAACCTTGATAGTTGTGTCTGTTGCTTGTCTAACATATTGAATATTCCCAGGTCTGGACATGTACTTGCATTTAGCTCATCCTGAAGTGGGTCAATTAGTTGTTGCTGGACTGGGTGGCTCTGCTGTAATTTTAGTAATCTCAAGGTGTAGTTGAACTCATGCTTAATATGTCGTATTTTTGATGGCATGATAGCTGCCTCCACTTCAAGGGCCTTGATAGGGCTCTTTGGGAAGGCTCCTGTGATATAAACTATTGCCTGGTTTTGAAGCTTTTGAAATTTGTTATTTAGTCCAATGGACCCCCTCTTACCCTGCCATAGCACAGATCCATAGTCCATAACCGAGGTGACACATGTAATGTAAAGCTGTCTCAGTTGGTGGAAGTGGAGTCCTTTGGAAGCTGATGCCAGCTGTTTGACTCTGTGAAGTGCACCATGGGCAAGCTGGATTCTTTTATCAGTGTGGCATTTGAAAGTTAGCTTCCTGTCAAACCATATCCCTAACCATTTCACTGTCTCACTTGGCTCTAGTAGGTTACCATTTTGAAGGAAAAGTGTTGATGTAATTGGCTTTTTTTGTTTGAAAAATGGATGAGATCAGACTTCTCCATCTCAAATGTAACTGAAAGATTATTTGCTTGTATCATCAACTCTTCAGTTAACTTCCTCAAAGATTGAAGGTTTTTCTCAACTGAAGTTGATGCCACAGAAATAGCAATGTCATCAATGTAAGATAGCTGAAGGAAGTTGCACTGAGTCTCTATTGGGTGAAGATTTCGAATTGAAAGTAGAAAGAGCATGGGAGATATTGGGCTGCCTTGTGGTGTGCCTGTGACTGGTATTTCCTGGCTCAACTGTCCATTAAAATAAAGCTGAATTGTCCTACCTTTCAAGAAGGAGGAAACCCAAGAGATGAAGCTAATTGGAAGCTGTAATTTCCTTAGTACCTGGATAAGGGTGTCTGGCTTAAGTCGATCAAAGGCCCCTAATATATCCAAGAAAACTGTGGATACTATTTTCCGGCTCTTTGTATTTTTCTCCACAAAGTTTTGAAGGAGTAGAGCTGCATCCAGAGTTGACCTCTGTTTACGACCCCCATCTGGCTTGGGTGAAGCAATTGATCAGTTGAATTGGCCATGTAGGCAAGTCTATTGGCATAATTCTCTCTAGTAGCTTTGAAAGGCATGGAAGTAAGGAAATAGGCCGGTATGCCTTGGGAGCACTATAGTCCTTTTTATTCCTTTTTGGTATAATGATTCCTATTGCCTGCTTCCACTGGCTAGGATGCTGTCCACAAGAGAATAGGTATGAGTAAGCTTGGTAAAAGAAGTCGGGAATAATTGAGATGGCTGCTTTGATTATGGTCCAATCAAGTTGATCCCTACCAGGTGCAGTAGATTTAATAGGAACAGCATTTTTTATCTCATCCACTGTCAACTCTGGCCACTCCCATTTGCATCCATAGCTTTGACTGAAAGATTTGTTGATTATGGGGTCTGGGATGATGTCTGTTGACATCAAGTTGTCTACCATAGGAACTGTTGACTGAGGAAATAAGGCTTGTGCTAAGGCATGGCACTTTTCTGAGTGACATGAGGCTATAACTTCCTCATCATTAGTACTTGATTGGTAGCGTAGTGTTGGAATAGTCTGTGGTTGATAATTATTTGGATTTGAGTAGTTATAGGCCCTGTAGATCATTTTCTCTTTTGCTGAAGCCAGAAATTCAAACCAGTGCAGCTTTTTAACCTTTTGGATGCAATGGAAGTATTTGTTCCGAGCCAACCTTGCATCTTGATCTATAATTGGGCATGGGCACATTTTCTGCATACGTCTAAGCTTGTGAAATTCTCTGCGGAGATAGGTTAGCTCCTCATTCCACCAAGGCTTTGATTTGCTTGATGGTCTTAAGTGAGGGATTGATATCTCTGCAGCTTTCTGAATGACTGCTTGGATTGTTGATGCAACACATTCAATATTGTTTGTTGTGATAGCTGTGTCCATCTGTACTTGATGCCTTCTTTTCTCCTCTAGGACTATAGTATTGAACAGATTCCAATCTGCTTTCTTGAGGTTAAACCTTGGATGAAGACTACTTTTTGCCTGGCAGTTATTAGATGTTGAAGTTGGTAGTGCTGTTTCAAAAATAATCAATTCATGGTCAGATCCAGTTGATTCCCCATATCTCCAGTTCCTCCACTTTAGTTGTTGAAAGCCAGCATGATAGGTGAGGTCAATGATTGATGTTCTCTTGGAATTGGACCTGTGAAATGTGCCTCCAAACTCCTCAATAACAGCTGAGTCAATAAGGAGCTCTGCTTTGGCATTTTCTAGGTATGTGATTAAGCTGTTAGCAGCAGTAGAGCTATTGTGAACTTCTGGATTCCAGGCTGGGTGGTGAAGGTTGATATCTCCTAGAAATAAGAATGGTTTATTGAGGGTTGGATTCAGTGCAGAAAGCGTTCAACAGTAAGCTGGCTGGTTAGACTTGTGGTTGGTTTTTCATTGTAAATGTTGACCACATAGAATTTCTCACTGGAAAGTTCCACATCCAAAATTTGAAAATCTGGGTCTGAGACCATGTCATATCTGGCAGATACTTGGATTTGACTGGCTTTTCTGACATATGTGATAGCCCTTGGACGAATTGAATAGGTGCAAGATGGAAGAATGGTGTAAAATGATGGGTGATGAATTGGCTGATAAGCCTGTAAAGAATTATTATAGAAGATATATGGCTCTTGAATAAAAAGGATATCCAAGTCCTCCTTGAGGGCAACCTCAAAAAGGGACTGCAAGATCTCTCGACCCCTAGCAGCATTGTGTTGGCCTATTTTGAGTGTGCCTAACATGACAATGCTTTATAGTAGTCGCAGTCTTGTTTTTGAAAAGCTAAATGGGTGTTTGATTTGCAGTTAGCGCACTGCACTGCATGGTGGATGCAAGATTGGGTGGATTGACATGTGTTGCATTTATGATGTGATGTCTCATGTTCTCCTAGGCAAAAAGCACAGACCGGAACCTTTATGCAGGTAGATTGATGATGACCATATGTGAGACACCTTCTGCATTGTGTCTTTTGAGTTGACTGTAGGAATGGAACTACTTTCAACCATAGACCTCCAATTAGTACCCCTGAGCCTAGTAATTGATTTTTCTCCTCCTCTGTGGTGACCGAGAATGTAACTGAACCTCTAAGAGACTGACTGTAAGTCTTGCCAATCCATCTTGGCTGGCCTTGGGTTGTAATTCCCTCATTGAACACTTCTATCTCTTCATTCAATGCCTCAATTGGAATGCATTTAGGAACTCCATGCACCACTAATTTAGGCCAGTGGCTCACTTTTTGGGCTTTGTGAATGGGCCATCCTTCAAATACAGGTTCCCATTTTTGCTGATCCAACAAAAGCTCTGATGGAGAGGAATCCATACAGGTTAGGACCACATTTCCTTTTACAGATGTGTGAACCCTGGATATAGCCCTCTTTCCCAAGATTTTGTTGATTCTCTCTCTAACAGAGAAAGGTTGGTATAAAGGGAGGACACCACCTGACTTTGTGACTAGGGTGATCACATTTGCATGATGAAATGGTGGTGGTGGAGAGGTTGTTGTTGCTGTTGCTGTTTCTACTGTTGGTGTAATTGATGTTGTTTCTGCTGCTGCTATATTATTCCCAGATTTTTGTCTGGTTCCTTTTCCTAAAACCATCATTCCATTTGACTTCAATGGTAAGATGGAAGTTATTTCAGACTGGGAGCTGCTCTTCAAAATTTGAGCATAAGATGGAACTGTTGCTTTGATTTCTGGGCCTGCATTTCTGAGGTTAACAGACTCAGATGGCTTCTTAGTGGTATTTATCATGCCATTCATATTAGTTCTTCCTTCCTCAGTGAAATTCCGGAACACTTCAACAAGATCTAGTACTGCATCCTGCTTTCCTTTATCTTCAGTGAGATAGTATGCTTTGACAAGAAGATCTCTAGCTTCTTGGATGGCAGCTGAGTATGAATATTGTTTTGTGATCCCTGGTTCTGAAGTCAGGATTACTTTTCTGTGTGAAAGAGGAGCTGGAGTTTCCTCTGTTGATTTCCTTTTTCTGGGAATGGATTGTTGGACTTTGTTTCTATTTGACTGGTGTTCAAAATCCTGAGAAGTGATTGGATCACTGCTGAACAGGCTATTTGAAATTGTGGGTGAAAAAATGGTTGGTTTAGATTTTGGTGGCTTTATGTTCTTTGGCACATTTGAGCTTGTCTGCTTTTTGGTATTCCACCTTGAGTCAGAAAGCCTTGGAACATTTTTCATACTGAAAGACTTTTGGGTTGGTGGTGAAGATGGAGGGCCTTCATTTGAGGATGAAGAGATAGATTCCATAGTTTGAAACAAATGATTAATTTATTATTTATTTATGAATTATTTTTATTATTTTATATTATATTTCCTTTTTTTTTTTTTTTTTTGTTCAAGTATTTTTTTATGAATTTTTATGAAAGTTATGAAAGTTATGAAAGCCTTTAAATTTTATGAAATTTATGAAATTGTATTAAAAATGTGAAAAATCACGTGATGCTGGCACCTGGGTCACCTGATTTTGCCAAGGCTTGCCAAGGCTTGGCAGCACTAGTGCGAAAAATTTTCTCCAAGCTGGAAAAATCGAGTTTTCATCAAAAGATCTTGAATTAATGGTGTACACAGCTTAAAAATGATATCACAGGAAAGCTGCTGATTAGGCGAAAACGAATATCAAAATTATATTGTTGTAGCTCGTGGTTGTGAGAAGTTGTCGATGAAATGGTGAGAAATTGGGGTTTGGTGGGCGAAAATTCGTGTTTTGGTCGAGAAATCCTACAATATTGGGTAACCAGTGTTGATAATACTATCATTCGAAAGCTATTGATCTAGCGAAACCGAATATTGAATTTATATTGTCGTATCTGTTGAGGGGCGGAAGTTGTGGACAAAAAGGCGATTTCAACTTCTCGGAATAATGAGTAGATTGGGATTACCTCTTAGCATTTTATCATGGGTAGACTCATTTCTAAGTGATCGACAACTAAAATTAGCCTTTGAGGGGCAAGTGGAAAAGTTTTCCCCAACTGAGACTGGTATCCCACAGGGAAGCCCAATTTCACCTATACTATTTTTTATCTATATCAGAGACATGTTCAGCTCAAGAGCAGGCCAGTTCATATCATACATTGATGATATTGCATTGACTGTTTCATCTACAAGCTTTAAAAGGAACACCCAAATCTTGGAAAGGGAATATCAAAGATTACAAGATATAGGAAGCAAAAACGCAGTCAAATTTGACATTGAAAAAACCGAGCTAATTCATTTTGCAAAATCAAAAGAGGCAAAAGAATGCTATTTGACAATACCTAGCAGAAGAAGCATTTCTACTTCCCCAGTTGTAAAATTGTTAGGTGTGTGGTTTGATCAAAAACTTACCTTCAAGCACCATTTAACAGTCAGGGTAGCACAGGCTAAATTAGCTTTTCAAAGGATGGCAAGACTGACAAACACTGAGAGAGGGCTAAGCCATATTGCAATGAGACAGCTTTACCTGGCCTGTGTCATTACCATTTCCGACTATGCTAATCCTGTCTGGTGGAGGGGGCAACAATCTTTTGCAGACCTTCTGCAAGGGCTTCAGAATATTGCATTAAGTGTCACAGGCTCATACCTGGTTATCATTAGGCTGCTGCCTAACAAATAAGGCTTGAACTCTTCCAACCATGTTAAACACCATACATGGCATGAACCCCTCCACGACTCAATAGACCCAAGTATAGGCCTTGGCTCAGTTCATGCAAATCTATTCTTAAATGACAAATTTAGATTGCAGACAGGACGACTCGAACACCAGTCGTGAGTCATCTAAGCCACATGCATCATAACTATTTTAATAACTAAAATTGCTAACATTAAAATGAAGCTAAATTAAAATAGACGGAGATGCTGGTGTTTGTCGGAGGACAGGTCATGATCTATTTTGAGAATGGTATGAAATGAGGGAACGAGATCATAGTCTTGTAAATAAATAGGCGGCTTTCAGTCATGTCTCTTCTCGTTACTTTAAGATTTTCATTTGTATCTAGCTCTGAGTTCAGTTTGAATAAAACGCCACTTTAAGACCGTCACATTAAGAAGAATATTTGGTTGTTTCAAAACATCACCAATCAGGCCAATCAAAGTGGAGGCAACGCTTTGCCCACCCGAAATTAGATTGAACAAAAGCAGAAGAAAATATGCTTTAAGAGGATTAACACTCATGCAGAACCATCCAATTTCCAGGATAATTAACCAAAATTACGAACAATTTTCTGATCAAGAACTTACATGCAAAAGAGACAGCCACATTAACAGAATAATACAGTCATTACCTTATCATGATGTATTATATGAACAGGAGAAAACCAAGACCACTATATGTGCCCCATGAAATAAAGGTGTCCCTTACAAAGTGGCTATAAGTGGTCAGAGTAAAGAGGATGTTATGAATTAGTTGTAGGTAATTTGGATTGGGTGGCGCACGGACTATTTCGTAAATTTGGTTAGGGCTAGGCAAATGGGGCGTAGATTATGTTGGTTGGAATTTTAGAATTTGCTCCTAAGTTCGAACAACTTTTGTTTTAAGATACACGACCTTATACCCTTCGATAATCAGAACTAAATATATCTACTTGATTAACTATTCGTGATTTACCTGCACCCTTGAAATCTTTATCTTGCCGAAACTGACTCGACCTCTGTAGCTTAACAGCTCCGTAATCCAGTCCATAAGTAAGATTCATAACACTTTGTTCGAACTCACATTACAGACCTCGAGTCAGCTTTGACAAATCTAAATCCAACTCGATTAATTAAGTTAAAATCAAAAATGTCGACCGAAGAATCAACTACTGCAAATGCCAATTTACTTGAGAGCGAGTGGGATAAATTAGCTGCTCTGATCGGGGAAATTCAGAGCCAGCCAACCAGCTCTTTGGCTCCGATACCAATGGGTGCACATCCTAAGGTCAAAATGTTCTGTACCCAAGCTTTTGTATTGGGTAAGCAAGCTGCCAGTCATCCTGAGATTATGGGACCACAGATCCCTTCTACAGCTTGCAATAATCAGCAATTTCTGATGTACGAGTACTTCTCGCTTGGTATGGATTCGTGCCGCACAATTAATCCATCGACTTCGACATCAAGGCATGAAGGCAACAGGCCTGATCTGTTCTATGGAGATCGTGATAAATTTAAGGCGTTCTCCAGACAATTAGCACTCTGGTTTGGTCAAAATCCAAACAATTTTAGATCTGATAATGAAAAAATTAGTTTCGCTGCCAGCTACCTCCGTGGTGAGGCATTTGAATGGCTTGAGCCTTTTGTGAACGAATCCAATGGGAAAGTTCAATTCGACACCTTCGACAACTTGATGCATGCCCTGAGAGCGGCCTTTGCAGATCCTGATTCATACGCCACGTCTGAGAGGGAGTTAGATCAGCTCAAACAATATTCATCTTGTTGGCATACTTTTCTAGATTCTCGGCGTTAATATCGCAACTTGGCTGGAACGAAGATGCTGTGAAAATCCACCACTTCCGCCGTGGACTAAAGGATGGAATCAAGGATATGCTAGTGGGAAGAGATGTCCCATCAACAATAAATGAATTCGCTGCATTGTGCATTAAATTAGATAACCAGAATCAGGCACGAGCACAAGAGAAAAAGAGCGTGGGGCCATTGAGGCTACAGAATAATCCACTGAAGCAAGCGAACTCAAATTTGTATTTGCCACCACCTTCGCCCCAATCCGCCCCCAGCAACCTCCTGGAGAACCCATGGAGCTCGATGCAGCATCGCGCAATGCCTATCGTAGGGCAAATAATTTGTGTACATATTGTGGAGCGTCTGGGCATTTTGTCAGGTATTGCCCAAAGGCTGAAGCAAAAAAAAATAAAGTAGCATCTGCAATTGTACAATCACCAGATCAACCTGAAGAAAATTCGTCTACTATATTTGAAACAAAAAACTAGGACATCTAGAGGATAAGCGGCAATCTTTTAGTAAAATTTGGGCCGCAATACATTCAATTAACTTCAATTTGGGAAATAAACCACCACTTGTTTTAAACACTATAATCAACAAAAATATTTCTTCTTCATCAATGGTGGATTCCGGCGCAACTTCGCTCTTTGTCGATTCTTATTTCCTTGAAAAAAATAATTTAATACCAAAAAAGAAAAAAATATCCTGAGACTTTAAAAGTCGTTGATGGCCGTGAATCAGTTAGTGGAGCTATAACACACGAGATTGAGTTAAGTTTACAGCTTGGTGATCATTCTGAGTGTGCCCTGTTCCAGGTAACAAAGCTCTCAGACTATCCAATTATACTTGGAAAAGCTTGGCTCAATCGTCATGACCCTACAATTCATTGGTCTTCAAATTCGATCTTGTTCACATCAGAATTCTGTCAGTCTCATTGTCTTCATAATAGGGACTCTGATGTCTCAATCTGTTCTGTCACGCTACCTGTTCTCAACAAATTAGCAAAGCGTGAAAACCTTGAAGTCTTTGCTATTTCTGTTAGGGAAATTGAGGAGCATCTAGAAAAATCAGAAAAATCCGAATCTGAAGAGTGCAAGGAATTACTTCAGAAAATCCGACCGGAATTCCATGACTTGTTGCCGCTGTTCACTAGAAAGGAAGCAGATAAGCTTCCTCCTCATAGGTATGTCGACCATAGCATAGAGCTTGAGGAAGGCAAAAAGCCTCCATTTGGCCCATTATACAACATGTCGAATTTGGAACTTCGCGCTCTCTGGAACTACCTTGAGGAAAATCTAAAAAAAAAATTCATTCGTCCTTCGTCTTCGTCCTCGGCCTCACCAGTTTTATTCGTTCGTAAGCCTGGAGGTGGATTGAGATTCTGTGTGGATTACAGAGGGCTTAATTCCCTGACCAAAAAAAAAATCGATATCCACTACCCTTAATAGATGAAACTCTCCGCCAACTACAAGCTGCAAAAATATTCACTCGACTCGATCTTCGTGGAGCATACAATTTGATTAGAATTCGAGAAGGAGATGAACATTTGACGGCATTCCGCACCCGCTATGGACTATATGAATATCTAGTTTGAAGCCCCTTGCTTCATTCAACAAGCTGGAGGAGCAGAATACCATCTGGACACCTCCATGGCACCAAACTCAGATTCTAACCAGCATTTCTTCTGAAACAAAAGAGTTCACTAAGTTGTTGCACTTACAACAACTCAAGAATATCCCAATTGAAGATGTAATAGTTTATACAGATGGCTCCCTTTCAGTCACAGGAAGCAGCATTGGCTTTGTGGTATACTTGCCAATCAGCAGAGAGATCAAATGTTTCTCATATCACCTTGGTGACACTATGGGTATCACAGATGCTGAGACTTACTGCCTATTGAAAGCAACTCAATATGTGAAGAGACATTTTTCAACTAAGACAATATATATATTCACTGATAGCCAGGCCAGCATCCTTCGGATCCAACACAGCAGTAACCACTTTTCACATCAGATCAGGATGGTATCTCAAGGGTGTACCATTCATCTTCAATGGTGTCCTGCACATGTTGGTATAGAAGGAAATGAACTAGCAGACAAACTAGCCAGAAACGGAATTAAAAACAAGCAATGAGAAGAGACAAGTTTATAACTCATTCATTTATGAAACAAAAAGCAAAAGAATTGGTACTAGAAGAATGGAAGAGAGACTGGAACCTCGAGCTTTGGCATGAGGAAGAAGGCCGTAAAGCAAAAGGACTGGGCAAGTACTACAGGATCCAGGCTCAGACTAACCAACCCAGCCTTTCATTCAAGTTATTTAAATTTCAAGATCATAGCAGGGAGACAGAGTCAGGATTTTTTCAGGCTAGGCTGGGAATTGGAAATACTCGAGTGTATCTGCACATGATAGGAAAAGTTGAAGATGACATATGCAATTTTTGTTCAAAACAAAGGCAGACTGTGCAACATTTATTGTTACATTGTCCAAAATTTAAAAACCAAAGGAACAGATGTTTTAAGGGCATAGAACCAAGAACCTTACCTATATTATTTCGAACAAGAAGAGGAAAAGAAGCACTTCTTAAATATTTGGATACATCCAAGTGCATGGTGGCACATAAAGGGAGTTGAACTAGGATAACTAAATTGGAAATTTGAAAAGTTTTTGAAAGATTGTATTTCAGAAAGGAGTTTTGGGGAACTAAATTATGTAAATAATGTGTCATAGCTAGATAGCTGAATACACTATGATTAAAAAAAAAAAAAAAAAAAAAAAAAAAAAAGAATATCTAGTTATGCCATTCGGCCTCACAAATGCTCCTGCTACTTGCCAGCAATATGTTAATGATACCTTGAGACAGTATCTCGATCGTTTCTGTGTTGTCTATCTTGATGACATTTTGATATATTCTCAAAACCTGGAAGAGCATTGCCATCATGTCTGTCAAATACTAGAATCGTTGCTTCAAGCAGGACTCTATGTCAAGGGAGAAAAATGCGAGTTCTTCACTACTTCGACAAAATTCCTTGGGTTTGTTATCTCGACATCTGGTATATCCATGGATCTAGCCAAAGTTTCAACAATACTCGAGTGGAATCCTCCCACATGTGTAAAAGAGCTTCAGTCTTTTCTTGGATTCGCAAATTTTTATCGTCGATTCATAGAAGGTTACTCCCAAAAGGTGAAACCTCTAACTAAATTACTTTGTAAAAATTCGACTTTTGAATGGTGTAATGAACAACAAGAAACATTTGAGGCTTTAAAGCAGAAATTTTGTTCAGCTCCAATACTCCGACACTTTGAGCCGAATTTGGAAACAATCCTCGAAACAGATGCTTCAGATTTCGCAATCTCAGGAATTCTGTCCCAATATTTCCAACATTCAGGTAAAAAAATGCTACACCCAATAGCATACTTTTCGAGAAATTTGACTCCAGCTGAGCGCAACTATGGGATTGGTGACAAGGAGCTCCTCGCCATTGTAGCATCACTAGTGCAATTTCGACCATACGTTGTCAATTTGTCACAGCCTTTATTGATTCTTACAGATCATTCGAACTTGACAACCTTTGCATCAAAACAAATCTTGAACAGAAGACAAGCTCGCTGGGCCAATGAGCTCTCAGAACTAAACTTCAAGATTTTTTACCGTCCAGGCAGTAAAAATCAACGCGCAGACGTGTTAACTAGAAGATCAGGAGATCTTCCTGTTGAAAATGAGGAACTGCAACCTGCAACAATACTCGGACCTGAGAAATTTGAAATTTCGGCGCTAGAAGCGCACTTTGAAGCAGAAATTAAAGAAAATTTGAAATTAGATTCATTTGGGCAGAGCATATTCAAGGCGCTTGATCAGGGACTAACTCGTCACCTAGGTGTTGATTTGGCTACATGCCGCAAAAATGATGATGGTCTTTTAGAAGTCAATGGACTAATTTTTTTTTTTTTTTTTAAATTCATTTTGTATTCAGCTATAAAGCTATGACAATTTATCTAATAATTACACAGTGGCAACTTCAAATTTCTTATCCCTCCCTTACTCCTGCTTGCTCAAATATTTATATTTCCAATTTTTTTGTGTTTCTAGTTAATCTCCTTTCGGTGCATTTATACACTTTGAAGCCTTCAAAAACTTTAGCAATGCTTCTTTCCCCCTTTTTGTTCGGAACAATATGGGGAGTATTAATGGCTCTATATTAGTAAATGATTCCTTTCTTTCTTTGCTATAGTTTTGACAATGCAATATCAAATGTTGCATAGTCTGCTTCCCATTTTTACAAAAATTACATGTTTCATCTTTGGTTTTCCCAATTTTGAATAGGTATGCTCTTATATTGCCAATTCCTGTCTTGGCCTGGAAGTATGCTGACTCAGTACTCCTGTTATGACCTTGAAAATTCATAGGTTTGGTTGAAAAGGTTGGTATTGATGTCTGAGCCTGGATCCTATAAAACTTGCCTAGACCCTTACTTTTTCTCCCTTCCTCCTCATGGAAGAGCTCAAAAGTCCAGTCATGAGTCCATGCTTCAATTATAAGCTCCTTAACTCTTTGAGTTAAAAATGAGTATGTAGTGAACTGATTGCTTCTCATAACCTTCTTATTGACAGCCCCCCTGGCTAATCTATCAGCAAGCTCATTTCCCTCAATGCCTACATGTCCTGGGCACCAAGAGAGGTGAAGGATGCAAGCTTCTGATTCTTTTCTGATCTGGTGAGAGAAGAAATTATCCCTCTTCTGGATCCTTCTAAGGCTGGCCTGACTGTCAGTGAAGATATGGTAGGTTCCATTAGGTATTATCTTTTTCAGATGTCTAATAGCAAAAAGGATACACAGAGTCTCTGCATCTGTAATCCCCATGGATTCCCCTAGGTTAAAATGGACTTATTTATATACCACAAAACCTAGAATTCCAGCAGCGCATTATCAGCTCACGACATTCGCATCCTGCTGCAGGTCATCCAGGACAGGCAGCTACATTTGAACTAATATCTCGCGATTTTTGGTGGCCTGGAATTCGTAAGACCATCGCTCGTTACATTCGCAATTGTGATACCTGTCAGCGCACAAAACCTGTCCGACACGCACCCTATAGGTATATTAAGCCTCTGAAAATTCCTCAGCGACGTTGGGAATCAGTCTCTCTAGACCTTATCACGGGTCTTCCGTTTTCTAACTCATTTGATTCAGTACTTGTTGTGGTTGACCGTCTCACCAAGATGGCACATTTTGTACCCTGTAATACTGACTTGGATTCGACTAACTTTGCTCGCCTCTATTGCGATTCGATTTTCCGTCTCCACGGTCTTCCGAGCTCAGTAATTTCAGACCGTGGTTCGATTTTTACATCTGGCTATACTAAGGAACTTAGTAAAATTCTATCCATTGAATCTCGCTTTAGTACAGCATTTCATCCCCAGACAGATGGACAGACTGAGCGAGTAAATGCTATTCTGGAACAATATATGCGGGGATATATTTTGTACCAGCAAGATAATTGGGTTGAGTATTTGTCTCTTGCTGAATTTGCATACAATAATTTGATTTCTGCAACCACTAAGGTTAATCCGTTCTTCGCAAACTATGGCTTCAACCCTCGATTTGAGATCCTAAGAAAGGATTCAAATAATTTGTCACCTTCGTTACCAGAATTACAACAGTTCCGAGTAAAACTAGAAAACTCGAGCAGCACCTTCGACAGGAAATTCGGCTAGCACAGGAAACTTATGTTGAACATGCTAACAAGCACCGAATTTCTCCTCCGGTATTTGAAATTGGATCTTCAGTTTGGCTGCTACAGAAAAACATTCGAACAACTAGACCATCTGCCAAGCTCGATTACAAGCGACTAGGACCCTTCAAAATAATAGCGAAAATCTCGACTCATGCTTATAAATTGGATTTACCTTCGACCATGAGTATTCATCCAGTCTTTCATGTTTCGTTACTCGAACCAGTAGCTATAGACCCTCTTCCTGCGCAGAAGAAAATACCTCCTCCTCCAGTTGAAGTTGATGGGGAACTCGAATTTTACGTTGAGGAAATATTAGATGCCAGAAAAACTGGGAAATCAGGTCAGCTTCAATATCTTGTCAAATGGGCTGGTGATTTGCAACCTACTTGGGAACCTTTTGAACATGTAAGAGATTTGGAAGCACTCGATAAGTTTTTCGCTCGTTTTCCGAAGAAGCCGAGACCTGCTGCTCGTAGGAACTCGCACTAAGAGAGGGACCTACTGTTATGAATTAGTTGTAGGTAATTTGGATTGGGTGGCGCACGGACTATTTCGTAAATTTGGTTAGGGCTAGGCAAATGGGGCGTAGATTATGTTGGTTGGAATTTTAGAATTTGCTCCAAAGTTCGAACAACTTTTGTTTTAAGATACACGACCTTATACCCTTCGATAATCAGAACTAAATATATCTACTTGATTAACTATTCGTGATTTACCTGCACCCTTGAAATCTTTATCTTGCCGAAACTGACTCGACCTCTGTAGCTTAACAGCTCCGTAACCCAGTCCATAAGTAAGATTCATAACAGAGGAGGAGAAATTAATTCACAATCAAATCCTGGAAGATTGTGGAAAAGATCATTTGATATACTATTCTGATGCTTCTTGCTCCCCAGAATCTTTGGGAATAGGAATCTCACTATTAGGATATGACCAAGTAGAACAAACCATCTTGAAAGAATACTACACCATCTCAAAGGACACAAATACCAATTATGATGGAGAGCTAGAGGCAATTGTCCGAGCAATAGAGCATGCAAATAGACAGACCTGGAACGAGAAGTTTTTGATCATATTTTCAGACAGTAAGCCTGCCCTACAAAGACTAGAAAATATGGGTAGCAAAACATCCCAATGGCAAGTAAGAAGAGCAATTATAGCTGCCCAGCAACTTCAAGAACAAGGTACAAGAGTCAATCTCCAATGGGTCCCAGCCCATCAAGGACTCAAGGGCAATGAAGAGGCAGACAAACTTGCAAAAATAGCATCAAACCTAGAACCAGATAACAGCTATCCCATGAGTTTAGCATGCATCTCACAAGAGCTAGAAGTCTTGAAATCTAAAGAATGGCTACAAATATTGGACAAATATGATTTAAAAAGGCAGGAGCAGAGCACTCACCTGTCATACTCTGAGATTTACTCGTGGCAAATAAGAAGCAAGCCATGGGTACAAAGGAGAGTCAGAAAGGAGGTCAGCTTGTCATTTTATCAACTCAAGCTGGGACATGGGTACCTTAAGTCATATATGAAAAGAATTGGGAAATCAACTACAGGAAAATGCAGATGTGGAGAGGAGCAAGATGCAAGGCACTTGCTACTAGATTGCAGGCGATATTCCCACAATAGAAAGAGGATGAAAGAGAAGCTAGAGGGCCAGGATATGAGCCTGGAATTATTGCATCATAACAAAATTGGAATTAATATAACTTTGGACTTTTTGAGGGACACAAAAATACTGACCAGGGGGTGGTATGTAGGGGAAGAAAACAGTGTAGATTAGTGTAGGTGTTATTGGATTTAGGGGGACAAATATTGTAGTGAAGCTACACATCTTTATAGTCATAGACTCAAATAGGATGTAAATATAATAAAAAAAAAAAAAAAACACATATATCAACAAGAAGGTGGCATTTAGAGAGGGTGGATGGTGGAGACATGGCATAAGTAGATGCATGAAATTTGAAGAGAAGGAAGAGTAGGAATACAGAGACTATTAATATTAGGGTAAAACCCTCAATGTCCATTGGAAAATATTGAAAATGAAGTACAATTAAAAACAAATGAAATTTGGTGGGGTTTTGTATGGTTTTAGTAGTCCTTCATAGTCATAGACTCAGTAGGGACGTAAATTAAATTCTTTTCTATTCTATTCTATCAGTAACTGCATCAAAGGAACCTATCAGCCTGACTCTATGTCATCAGCAACACCTTTTAACAGCACCTCCAAATGTCATCCTAGCTAGCTATGATGGAGCTGACACAAGCAAGTAGAACTGGCCTGACTTAACCATGGAAGAAATTATTGATGCAGTACCAAATAAATCAACAGCACCAGGTATTGACCAGATTGACTGGACCATAATTAAGGCAGCAATCACAGCTATACCTAATATATTTTTTGATGCTTTTACTAGCTTATTCAATAGTGGCTATCATCCAAAAATGTGGAGACAGGCAGTGGGAATTATCATTCCTAAGAGGAATAAAAAGGACTATAGCAATCCAAAAGCATATCGACCTATTTCTCTTCTCCCCTGCCTATCAAAACTGTTGGAAAGAATCTTTGCCAACAGGCTAAATTACCTTGCTAACACTACTAATTGCCTACTACATGAGACCCAAATGGCATGTTGAAGTCGCCTAGACACACTTCCGAAAAGCGCCTTTTCATCAACAACTTCCGCCAACTATCAGGTACGACAATATAAACTTGATATTCGATTTCGCATCGTCAACAGCTTTCGATTGATATAATTGTCAATATCTAAGACCCAATATTGCCACATTTTTCGACAAAATCCCGATTTTCGACCCTCTTGACCAAATAACCACACAATTTTATCCACAACTTCCGCCCACCATCAGATACGGCTCTGAAAATTCGATTTTCGTTTTCGCATTGTCTTTAGCTCTCCATTGATATACTTATCGACCCACACATCTTCATATTACAATATATTTCGACCAAAACGCCATTTTCGACCCTCTGGGCGAAAATTTTTCCCCCCCCGCCTTGCCAAGGCTCGACGCGTCACGCGTCACGCGTTCCAGACGCGTCATCAGGTGATCCAACAGAGAATCACGTGACTTTAATATTTAATTATTATTGAAAAAAAAAAACTATTTAAAAAAAAAAAAAAAAAAAATAAATAAACACCCAGCCCCAGCAATAAGTCAGGTGACCTGTTCCTGGTGTCACGTGACATTTTTCTAAATAATCCATATACAAATAAGGATAAAATAATTTTCAATTTTTTTTTTATCTTGATTTAGTCATTATCCTGATTATATCAGCAGAAAAAAAAAAATTTCAAATGGCCAATAACTCTCCCTCTTCACCAGGGAGCCTACCAACCTTACCTTCCTCCCCAGAGATAGACATGGCAAAAAAAGTATTCCTTGATATCATGGGAGCTTTTGATAGACTTGATCCACACCAGCTTCTCAAGATCTTGGATAAAATAGGACTTTTTTTTTTTTTTTTTAATTCATAGTGTATTCAGCTATCTAGCTATGACACATCTGATTATTTTATATCTAATTACAAATATTAAATCCCCATTTCCTCTACTTATCTTCTAGTCTCCTCCCTCTCAGTCAGCTTTGGATGCATTCATGCATCCAGTGTCTTGCAGGAAGCGGAGAGTTGCTTCTTTTCCAATTTTTGTGTTAAACAATATTTCTAACCTCAATGGTAATATGCCTTTAAAAGCTTCCTTTCTTTTGGTCTTAAACTTACTACAATAAAGAAGTAGATGTTGAACAGTCTGTTTTCCCTTCCAACAGAAGTTACAAGTGTTATTCTTCACTTTTTTAATTCGGAATAAATGGGCCCTGGTATTTCCAATCCCTGTTCTTGCCTGAATAAATGAAGATTGTGTCATTCTACTGTAATGACTGAAGTTGAATGGTCTCATTTTAATGATGGGTGATCTTTTCCTGGCTTGCACTTGATAGAGCCTTCCCAGTCCTTTTGCCTTTCTACCCTCTTCCTGTCGCAATACTTGGGTCTCCCAGTCATTTTGCCAGGCTTTGAGAGTCAGTTCCTTTGCCTTCTGCTTAAGGTATGCAATAGTTGTGAATTTATCCCTTTTATTGACGTTTTTCTTGGCCCCACCTCTAGCCAGATGGTCTGCAAGTTCATTCCCAGCAATACCTTCATGGCCTGGACACCAGTGGAGATGAATTTGATATTCTTTGCTTTTTATCTGTATCTGGTGTGAGATTAAACTATCTGCTTTACTGATCCTATAAATTGCTGCTTGACTATCAGAGAATATCCAGATCTCTCTGGAATGTCCATTGGATATAACATAATTGATAGCTTTCAAGATGCAATATGCCTCAGTATCTGAGATTGTCATAGTGTTTCCAAGGTTGTAAGATAAACATTTTACCTGTCTTGTGAATGGTAGGTATACCACAAATCCAAGGCTACTTCCACTGCTTTTTGTTAAGGAACCATCTGTGTAAACAATTGATGCATTATTAGGAATTTCTTTAAGTAGAAGAATATGTTCATCCCTTGCTGTATGCTTAGAAGAATTGCTTATTTTTGTATCCACATTTTGTGCTAACCATGGTGGTGCCCATTCTGCATTGATTGTTTCCAATCTATTGCAATCTGAGAGACCTTTGAGCAGGTGTCCAATCTTCATGAGCTGTGTATTATTTTCTTCGAGGTCATCAATCATGTCAAGGCTGATGGCAGTACCTATAGACAGCTCATCTTGAACTGAGCTAAGTAGCTTCTTTTGTATTGGATGTAAGGGCTGCATTTTAGTATCCGGAGCGCATAGTTGTAGGCTAGTCTCAGATGTCGCACCTTCACGGGTGGAAGGGCGGCCTCTACTTCTAAAGCTTTTGAGGGGCTGCTAGAGTAAGCTCCAGTGACAAGGACTACAGCTCTGTTCTGTAACTTCTGACATTTTTCAAAAAGATGAAGTGATCGGGTCTTCCCATACCATAGGATGGAGCCATAATCTAGCACTGATGTTACACAGGCAATATAAAGCTGTCGAAGTTGATTGAATTTGATTCCATTTGTTGAAGAAGCAAGGTTCTTAAGCCTAAGAAGAGCTCCATTTGCAAGTTGCATTCTCTTGTCAACATGAGTTTTGAATGATAGCTTGGAATCAAACCATATTCCTAACCATCTGACAACGCTTTTGGGGTTGAATTGGATATCCTGAATTGATATTGGTGTTTCTATTGCCACTCTTTTTCGATGGAAGTGAATCAACTCGGTTTTTTCGACCTCAAAGGTGACAGAGAGTTCCTGGGATCTTGAAGCCAGAGTTTCAATTGATGCTTCCAAGGCATGGATATTCTTTTTAATCGAGGAAGAAGCTGTGGATAAAGAGATATCATCAATGTAAGAGATGTAGAGAATCTTTTGATTCTGCTCATGAGGGAGTAGATACCTGATGGATAGAAGAAAGAGCATAGGAGATATTGGACTCCCTTGGGGAGTGCCTGAGACTGAAAATTGTTGACTGATGTGTCCATTAAATAATAATTTGATTTCTCTTTTGTAGAGAAAAGATTTGGTCCATCTTACAAATGGAAGTGGTAGTTGAAGGACATTGAGAATCTGAATCAATTTTGCTGGTTGAAGTCTATCAAAAGCACCAAGAACATCCAGAAATACAGTGGATACTACTCGACGCTTTGATAAGTTCTCTTCAACAAAGTTTTGCAGAAGAATGGCTGCATCAATGGCTGACCTTTGTTTCCGGCCTCCCATTTGACTTTGGTGCAGAAGAAAAGGCGATACATTAGCTAGGTAAGAGATCCTATTTGCATAGAGCTTTTCTAGCAATTTGGAAAGGCAGGGCAGAAGAGAAATTGGCCTGTAGGCCTTAGGAATAGTGTAGTCCTTTTTACTCCTCTTTGGAAGGATCACTCCAATGGCAAGCTTCCAAGAGCAAGGATGGTGTCCAGCATTAAATAGAGTTTGATAGGCTCTGAAGAAGAAGGAGGGAATGGCAGAGATGGCTGCCTTGATCATTGCCCATGAAATCTGATCTATTCCTGGTGCTGTACTCTTCTCAGGGACTGCTCTCACCAATTCATCATAAGTGAGTGCAGGCCACTCCCATTTGCAGTGCCGAGAATCATTCTGTAGTATCTGAGGTGAAATTTCTGAGGTGGATAGATTAGTGTCCTGGGCCGGAAAAAGAGTTGTCACCAGAGCTCTGCACTTGGTCTCAAAAGATGTTGCCAGCTTTTCAGGTTGATCAGGAGACTCCTGATACCTTAGTGCAGGAATCAGTGGAGATTGATGGTGTGATGGGTTAGAGTAGTTGTATGCTTGGAATACTGTTCTGTTATCTGCCTTGGCAAGAAAATCCATCCAATGCTTGGCCTTGGTATGTTGGATGGTCCTGAAATAATGGTTCCTAGACATTCTGGCATCTTCTGCAAGATCTTCTATTCTATATCTCTTAGCTCTTCTTTTCAACCTGTGGAATTCCTTCCTCAGGCAGGTCAGTTCATCTGTCCACCAGGCCTTTGATCTGGAACATGGAACTTTTCGAGGGATGGTCTTTTCAGCTGATATTTGAATGATCCTTGTGAGGATCACTGCAATCTCGTCATAATCTTGTATATTAATAGCATTGTCCAGCTGACTTGTGAACTCTGGCTCATGCTGCTTCAAATCCTTCTCAAACTGAGACCAGTTTGCTTTAGCCATGTTGTATCTGGGTGGAAGTTGATTAGTATTATTTTGAGCTTTGATAGGAAGAAATGTTTCAAAACATATTGCTTCATGATCTGATCCTGTTGAGTCCATATACCTCCAATTATGCCATAGGAGTACTTGGAAGCCTGCAGCATATGTCAGATCTATGATTGAAGTTGTCTTTGTGTTGGACCTATGGAAAGTGCCTCCAAATTTCTCCATAATTTCAAAATTGTTGAGTAGTATACAGCCTCTGGTATTCAAGAATATAGCCAGCTGTTCAGCCTGGGTTGAAGAAGTAGCACTAGGATTCCATGATGGGTGGTGAAGGTTAAGATCCCCAAGGAAAAGGAATGGTTTATTGAAATGAATGTTCATGTCCAGGAGACGCTGTATGGTTGTCCTGGTCTCATTAGGATCTGTTGGCTTTTCATTATAAATATTTATAATATAAAAGCTCTCTTCAAGAATGGAAACTTCAAGTATTTGCATATCTGGATCAGACAAAAGGTCGTATCAAGGTGCAATATTGAAGCAGGAAGATCGATGTACATATGAAAGTACCCTAGGTCGGGTGGTTGAATTAAGAGAAGGAAGTAATGGATAGTATGATGGGTGACTTAGTGGTGTAAATGAGTGTGTAATTGAATGTTTGTAAAGATAGGGCTCCTGAATGCATAGGAAAAGGGCTTCCTCTTTCAGGGCTACTTCAAAGAATGTCTGGAGTACCTCTCTACTCCGAGCTGTATTGTGTTGGCTGATTTTAAGGTGTCCTAACATGTAAGAGCCTTGTAAATCTCGCAGTCCTGTCGTTCAAAAGCAGCATGGTCTGTCCCTTTGCAGTTTACACACTGCTTGGAATAGTGGCAACAAAAGTCTGAGGCATTACAGTGTCCACATGAGTGCTCAGTGGTCAAATGAGAGCCTGAACAGATGGCACAAAGAGGAGCTTTTTTGCAGAAAATAGGGTCATGACCATAGCCAAGACATTTCTTGCATTGAGTCTTGGGTGTATAGGGACGGTAATTGACTACTTTGAGTAGCATTCCACCAATAAGAATACCTGATTTTAGAAGGCGTGATTTTTCTTCCTCAGAAGCTACTGAGAAGACAACTGATGATGCCTTACTTGTGGGAGCCCCAGCAAGCCATCGAGGTTGGCCATTGACTTTGATAGATGTGTTGTATTGCTCGACCTCCTCCTGGAATGAGGAGATGTCAAGCACTGCAGGTACTCCGTGGACAATTAGCTTTGGCCAGAGATTGACTCTCTGAGCTTGATCAATTGGCCAGTCTTGGAAAATATATTTCCATTTTTGTTCATTTTCTAGCAGCTCAGTTGGGTTGACTCAAAGCAGGTAAGGACGAGGTTATTTCTCATTGAGGTATGTACCCTAGAGATGGCCTTCTTTCCCATTACTTTGTTGAATTCATCTCTTATTGCAATTGCATTGTAGTCAGGTAAGTTGCTGCCTCTTATGGCAACTAAGGTTATAATATTACCTGCCCTCTGCCTTGCTTCTAACTGCTTTTGTGAGGTAGGGTTCATGGGGATAGTGATGTTGGATTGATTATTATTGGCTTGCTTTGGTCCAGTGGTTGCTTTAGACTTGGAGGCCTGAGCCTGGTTTTGAATCCCGGATTTTAGCTTCTCAGAGTAGGTGGGAGTAGTGGTGGCATTGTTACTTGTGGCTATTGGTGACTCAACCCGCCCTGTCTCAGTGTAGTTGCGGAATACTTCGAGAAGATTCAAGAGTTTATTCTGCTCTAGCCTGTCAGTAGTCAGGGTGTATGCTTCAACCAGCAGGTCTCTAGCAGCCAAAACTGCATCTTTGGGAGATTTAGAAGCCTGGGATGAGGAGCTAGTTGGCATTCTGAGGTATTTTGTGGTCTGGCTGGATGGTAGAGTGGTAATGTTGGCAGTTCTCTTTCTCAAATTAAAGTGGGGTTGAGTGAAAAAATTTTCACCTCCACTTATGGCTGCTGAGATGGGATCACTGCTGAACTCAGTGTCTTGGGCAATGCCTTTTCCTTTTGAATTTGATGATTTAGAATTAGTAGAGGAGGGAAGAGTATTTTTAACATTCCAATTTGATGACTTAATTGTAGGAAGGTTGGAAGTTGATGGATCTTTTGTTGGGGGTAGTGGTGGACTTGAGGAAGGACCTCCAAGGGGCGGAAAATCATCTAAATCCATCTTCACAACTCAACCAGATGTCTGGAGGAGATGCAAATAGATTCAAATAAAAGAGAGTAAGCTAATTGACTTGATTCAATCAATTAATTGATGGAAAATGATGCTGGAGAAAATTTGTGGACAAAAAAGTCAAGTTCGAAAAAGTTCGATGTAAGTGTGTAAAATAGGACTGCCACCTATCCTCATCACTTGGTGCCAGTCATTTTTGAACCAGCGCCAAATCCGACTCTCATTTAATGGACAATTAAGTAAATCTTATCAAGTGACAGGCACACCTCAGGGTAGTCCAATCTCGCCAATCTTATTTCTCATTTCTATCAGATTCCTTTTGCCAGAAATCAAGAGCATAAATTTTCTACAGCTATCTTATGTAGATGATCACAATCAACATCACAACCTGAATTCCCAAAAATCGTGGTATCATCCCAAAAATTACATCTTTGAACTCATTATATTAAGCGCATTCGGAATATCATCTTGAAATTTCGATCCGACGTGTCCTTGAGAAGTTATTGAAGTTCAAAGTTTAACCAAGGTTTTGAATCCAAAATTTGGTGAATGCTCGGAACCTTTCATCTACAACTCAGGCCCACAACGCTCAATCCATCTTAAATTTCGAATACAAATATATCACCTACAGATCATTACACATACAAAGTTTTAGAAAATTTTAACAATTTTTAGACGAGAGCTGAGAGTTCTAAAACTGAAGGTACAAATTTGCGACAAATTGTGTCTTTGGTTTTAAAAGGGCACCGTACTTGAAAATTTTTCATTGGTCCAGGACGCGTTTCGCGTTTATTTACGCGATAAGTGGGGCGTTTACGCGTCGAATTAGGAAAAATAAAATTCCGAATCACGTGATCACTTGATTTGTGGTCACGTGACTTCTGAAATTTTCACTGACAATAAAAATATTAAATTATTTGTTAAAAAAATTAAAAAAATATTTCTTATATCATTTACTTAAAAATATCAAATAAAATTAAATACTCAAAATAAAACAAAAAAAATATAAATAAATAAGGAAAAAAAAAAAAAAGAAAAAAAAGGAAAAAAAAAAGAAAAAAAACAAGTGAAAATATGGGCTCTCAGCCAATGGATCTAATTTTGTGCCCCTCATCTCCAGATATTTTGGCTCATGATATCACAAGGAAAGGCAAGGAAAAGGCACATGCCATTCCATCAAAAAGGTCAATAAGTCCTTCAGCACCAGAGAGTGATAGCCAAAGATTCAACTTTGACTTCACTCCAGAAACATCCCAATCAAAACAGAAACATTTTACAGCTCAGGAAAAACCAGGGACAGTTGAAGCATGCATGGATATTGCATTTAATATGGTTATTAGGGCAATGTGCCTAGCAGAGGATAAGAAACAAAAGCAGAGCCTGCATGATCTATCTCTCATCCTAAGAGAGTACCAAGAAGAAGGCAAAATCAGCTGGGCTAAATCCATCTTAGGGCAGGAGATCAGAGCCCTTGAACAAGTCTCTCGAGTTCTGTCAAATAAGGCAAGCAATGTACAGAACCATTCCACAACCAGCCAGCATTCACAACACCAATTTCAACAGATGCCAACCCAAACTATGCCAGGCCCAATGAGGACAACCACAAACAAACCAGTGACTCCAGCAGTCCCATCCACCTTTCCACCTCAAACTTATGCAGCTATGGCAGCTTCAGGAGTAGGTGGAGAGTCAAGTACATCAAATGGGGTACATCAATGGACAGAGGTGACCCATAAGAAGCCTTCTAAGCCTGCTCAAGCACCAAAGAAAAAGACTCATCAGTTAATTCTCATTTCCCCAAACCTGGCTACCCCCCAAATTAACTCAATGAAACTTCGAAATGATATCAATACCGCCTTCACCCAAGCCGGGGCCCAGAAACCAGTGATCCTCACAGTGGCACTGTCATATATGAAGAAAAATATAATCCTGACCACCACTGAATCATTTAATGCTGAATACCTCCTTGAAAAGAAGTCTGTCTGGGGACATCTTATTCCACATGCAGCATGTCAAGTCAATGAGCCTTGGCATAAGGTTGTTATCCATGGGGTTCCTATACATGAGTTTGATAATGAAGAATTTGGAGACATGATTAGGGATGAAATAAAAACATTCAACCATGGGCTCAATATAATTGGCAACCCCTATTGGTTAACATCAGCAGAAAAGCGATCATACCAGACAGCAGGAAGTGTCATTGTGGCCTTTGCAACTGAGAAGGAAGCTTCAAATGCTATTAGAAACAGGCTTTACCTGGCAGGAAAAAGTTGCAGAGTAGAAAAGCTCTACTCTGTGCAGCCCACAGCTCAATGCAGCAGATGCCAAGGGTTTGGTCACCTTGAAGCTAGATGCATGAGAGAACAAAGGTGCCAGATTTGTGCCGAGAACCACAACACCACCCAACACAAGTGTTCCTCATGCCCAGCTAAGGGAAAAGCTTGTGTCCACACCCTTCTGAAATGCGCCAATTGTAACCACAACCACAAGGCAAATGACCTCAGTTGTGAGGTGTATAGAGCCTTGAAGGATAGAACCCAGGAACCTGAGCTATAACTTTCATGGAGGGACACCTGAAAGTTATTCAGTCCAACATAATGAAAAGCTCTCCACTAACAGAGAGTCTTCTACAAACAGCCCTTGAAAACAATGTTAGTCTAGTTCTTGTCCAAGAACCGAGACTAATAACCAACCAATCTTCTACTCAATTTCAATCAAATAATATAAGAAGCATAAATCATCCATCATTCTTTCAACTATTACCTAAAACCATCTCTCCAAACCAGCCCAGAGTTCTTGCTTACGTCCTGAAAAGCAACAGTTTCAATATTTGCCTAAGGGAAGACCTATCTTCAGATCCAGACTATATGATCTTAGAGGTGAGGCATTGTGGGAACAAATTTTTATATACAATATTTACAACCAAAAAGACCAGCTACAGAGTACATCCCCTAGGACATTTGAAAGGGTGCTCCGTAACACAAGGCTGCTTAACCCTAGTCTTGTTCTAGGAGATTTCAACCTTCATCATCCGTCCTGGGACCCACTTTCATCTCAAACACCTGGAGTTGAGTACTTTGTAGACTGGACAGAGGATAATAATCTGACACTTTTGAACTGTCCTGGGGAAGGAACTTTTTTCAGGCCCCAAATGGAAAGAGAAACAGTCTTAGATCTCACATATGCAACAACAAGTCTAGCTGGGAAAATCAAAGATTGGCAGATCTTACCTTCCGTTGGATCTGATCATAAGCCCATAATATTTACAGTAATGATGAGAACTAACCATCATAGTCTGTCAGAGAATCCGGCCACAGCTCTGAGATTTAATACCAGAAAGGCAGACTGGAAATTGTTCAAGGATAAATTTGATGAAGCATGTGAAATATGTCTACATTCTAAACCACATGCTCCTATCTGTGGCTCAAGTGACCCATCTGAACCCATGGATATACTCCAAGATAGAGAACAGACACAGCTTAGAGCTCTTGATCAACTTGCAGAACAACTTACATGGGCAATACAATATTCAGCTGAAGAAGCCATTCCTAAGATCAAACCAGGAGCAATCTCCAAGCCTTGGTGGAACAAGGACTTGAAACTACTCAGGAAGACAATGCAGAGGAAGCAACAGGCCTTAAAACAAATACAAAAGCAGGCACAAGAGCCAGGACTTCTTAACCAAGCAAGAGATGATTTTTGTAGAGCTAGAAACTCCTATACTGATGCAGTACAGAAGGCCAAAATCAATCATTGGGACAAATTTCTTGAGAAGGAAGACCCTCAAACCATATTCAAGGCCATGGCATACACTAAGGAATCTCAAGTCCAGCATATTCCACCAATTTTGTCTGTAGATGGAAATTTGGAGACATCTTTTCAAGGCAAAGCAAAAGCCTTCAGGCATTCCTTATTTCCACCTCCACCAAAAGTTGATGCAATTAATTGGGAAAATTACAGAGTTAAGTCAACCTTTAAATGGCCCCCCCTTACTGTCAATGAGCTTGAACAAGCTTGTTCCTCAAAGATAAAGGGCAAGACACCAGGACCAGACGCTATCTCACAAGACATGATAATAGAAGCATACAAGGCTAATCCCAATTTATTCTTCAGAGTCTACTCAACTCTATTTAACTCAGGATACCATCCAAAGTGTTGGACAGAAGCAACTGGAGCTATACTCAGAAAGCCAAATAAACTAGATTATGCAGCTCCCAAGGCCTACAGAGTCATATCCCTTCTGAACTGCCTGGGCAAGGTGCTTGACATAATCATAGCTAAGAGACTCAGCGGACTAGCTGAAACAACAGATCTTCTTCACCCTTCCCAAATGGGAGGCAGGTTGAGAAAGTCAGCAGTGGATGCAGCACTACTCCTTACTGATGAGATCCAATCCCAAAGACAGCATAACCGGAAGACAACTACACTGTTTCTTGATATCAAGGGTGCATTTGACCATGTAGCCAAGGATCAACTTCTCGGAACCATGAAAGACCTTGGGCTTCCATTGTCACTCCTATCTTGGACTAAATCATTCCTGAGCCAAAGACAGATTCAAATGTCCTTTGATGGTCAAAAGGAACAATTTTGTCAAGTGGAGACAGGCATACCACAAGGGAGCCCAGTTTCACCAATGTTATTCCTAATCTATATCAGGAATCTATTCCAAAGCAATTCAGTCAAGATGCTATCTTACATTGATGATATATCACTTACAGTAAGCTCAACTAGCCTTCGAAAAAATGTCCAGATCCTAGAGAGAGAGGTAGCATTCCTCTATCACCAAGGAGCCAAAAATGCAGTGGAGTTTGACATGGATAAAACAGAGCTGATACATTTCACCAAGTCAAACAAATCATATTTCATAGACACATCAACCACAAATTTTCAAAAAATCGTGAACTTGAGCTCAAAACTAGTGTGACCTATGCATTAAGCTGAGCAGATTCCGAATATCCAATCTAAAATTCAATCTGATAACTGGTTCAAGAGTTATTAAGACTCAAAGTTGGATCAGTTGATTTGAAGTCAAATTTGGGTTAAAGCCCCAACAATTCAATCAACAACAATTGTCAACAGCTAGCAATTGAGACAAAATTTTATCTACAGATATTTCAGTTACTCCTCTAGCTTATTACAAATTTTCAACCATATTCAGCTATTTTTCACCGAGTAATCTTGGTTCAAAGAACGAATCAAGCGGATTTTGCGACAAATTGCACTTTTGGTTTTAAGAGGTCACCCTATAAGAAAAATTTTCATTGGTCAGAGACGCGTTTCGCGTCACTTTACGCGTAAATCACGTGGTTTACGCGTAATTCCACCAATAATTAATTCGAGCAGGTCACGTGACTTTGAATCACGTGACATTTTCGATATCCAAAAAAAAAAATCAAAAAAATTGGTAAAATTTTAATTTAAATATATAAAATATATAAAATATACATATAAAAAGAATAAAAATAATTCATTATAAAAAAAAATATATATATATACTATGTCAAATTTCAGTCCACAGTCACCTGGATCTAATTCTCAATCTGCATATGACCCAGCATCACCAGTCATGGATATGGATCTCAACAACTACCAATCAGCCAGTAACCAACTGATGTTGCACCCAGGTTATTCATCAGAGGATGACTTTCCACCCCTTATGCCCAGTTCAAAGAAACCCAAGCTTTCAAACATTGATGAGGTAATGGAGTTTAGCAGTGACCCCATTGCTGGCCCATCCAATCAATATCAGTTAAAGACAGGAGCTCCATGCTATGCAGATCCCAACCCCTCAGTCAAAGGGAAAGGCAAAGAAACACTTTCCTCATCTATCTACTCCACCCCACAAGTTGAAACTAACCATAGCATTGAAACCACCAAATCAGTACTCCTTCAGGCAAGGGACCTCATAATCAAGGCATGTAACCTTACAAAGGACCATACTGAACAAACACAGCTACTGGATCTCCTTGAAGTATTTAGAGAATATACTGAAAAGGGAAATATAAGCAAGGCATCCAACATTATAGCATCACAAGTAGCTAATTTAGAGACTGCAACAAGGCAGATTGAAAACAAGGCAAGAGCCCTGAACAAATGTGTGCCACCAGCAGTACCTTTGCATACAAACAGAGGCTCAGGACCTAACAACCTAAACAATCCCAATCAAGCTACATACCAACAAGCTTCCATGGCTTCAATGGCTGCAAGAGGGGTAGGTCAGTCTAGCAACCCCTTACAGTGGACAATAGTAGGAAAGAAAGGACAGCCACAGCGGCCCCATCCTCAAGAGCTCACCCAATCAAAGAGCAAAATCATTCGAAGAGTTATCCTTGTGCAAGACCCAGAGGCAATGACCAATTTCACCCCCCTATATGCAAGAAATCAAATCAACCAAATGTTTGCCAGCAATGGAATCAAGGGACCAGTAGTAAATACAGTTCTGAAGACACAGAATGGGAACATGGCAATCACCACTACTGAAGACTACTCAGCAGACTTTTTCCTGGAGAAGAAATCAATTTGGGAGAAAATAATACCATTTACAAATGTGCAAAAAGATGAGCCATGGTATAAGGTGATTGCTCATGGAATACCTCTAGCTGATTTTGACAATGAAGATGGCATGGAAATGATCAAATCAGAGGTAAAAACATTTAACAAGGGACTAAACCCATTGGAATGCCTCACTGGATATCTACCAGAGAAAACCGTCAGATTAAACAGGCAGGATCAGTGGCCATTGCATTTGCCACACAACAAGAAGCAGAGCGAGCCATCCGGAACAGACTCTATATTGCTGGGATAAGCTCAAGGGTAACCAAATTTTACAATGTAGCACAAACCACTCAGTGTGACAAATGTCAGGCATTTGGACATGTAGAGAGCTATTGTCGACGCAGTGCAGTATGTCGTCTCTGTGGAGCACGAGATCACAGCACCCAACAGCACTACTGCAGTGTCTGTAAATCTAAAGGAGTTCATTGCAGTCACTTGGCCCCAAAGTGTGCCAACTGTGAAGGAGACCATACAGCTAATTCAAAGACCTGCCAGGTTTACCTGAGCATTCGACACAGGACTGAAGACACCGAACTTTAATGTCTGGTACACCAGAAATTAAGGTTCTCCAAATAAATCTAAACAAAAATCAATTTGCAACAGAGAGTGCCTTACAAAGGGCAGTTGAACTAAATATTTCAGTAATAGCTGTACAAGAGCCTTGGCTAATTCCTCATGAAAGAATGCAGCCAAGCTTCTTGAATACAAGATCCATTAACCATCCAAATTTCATTCAAATATTTCCAAACTCACCACCAAATCAAAGACCTCGCACAATGATCTATGCTGCTGTTCAGCTAGGTCCTAAAGTCAAGCTTTCCTGTCAATCCCCCCAGGATCCTGATCTCCAAGTCCTTGACATTATTGATGGACTTGGGAATATAACATTAATTAACATTTACAATCAATCACGAGAAAATGGCCCAACCATTCAAGCTCTCACTCAATACCACCTTCAGGGCAGCAGGATCTTACTACTTGGTGACTTTAACCTGCATCATCCAAGATGGGAACCAGAAGCAAGATGCACTAGTGAATCAGAAGAGGTGTTAGATTGGCTAGACAGTATGGGCTTGGAGCTCATGAACTCCCCTGGACAAGGTACATTTTACAGGCCACACATGAGGAAGCCAACAGTGATTGACCTTACATTTGCATCCCAGGCAATGGCTGATCAGGTAAAAAATTGGCAAACACTGGAAGATCTTGGATCTGATCACTTTGGCATACTGTTCACTGTAGAAGGCAAATTTGATAAGTTAAAGCATCCAATAGAGAAATCTCCTCTCAATACCAAACATGCAGACTGGGATAAGTTCAATTCCATTCTAATTCACTTGGTAAAGAATAGCACTTGCCTCAGTAAAGGACGGCCTGTAACACCATCCAGAACCAATGAGGGGTTACAATATCTTTTCTTGGGCTCTACAAAATACACAGAGGAACTTGATAATGCAGCTCAAACCTTGACTACTATCATTCAGGAAGCTTCCTATGCAAGTATTCCACTTGTCAAACATGGACAGAGATCAAAGCCCTGGTGGTCACCTGAGCTGAAAAAGATGCGAAAAAACATGAGCAGGTGCCAAAGGTCCCTGAAAGACAACAAAGAAGATCATGCATTAAAAGCTGGGTACACACAAGCAAGAAACCTTTACTTCTCTTCTATCAAAAATGCCAAACAGGCCCATTGGAACAAATTCTTAGAGAAAGGAGATGCCAAATCAGTCTTTAAGGCAATGGCTTACACCAAAGAAAGTAAGATCTATAAAGTCCCACCTATAAGAAATCAAGAGGGGGTAATTATGCAATCATTTGAGGATAAATGTAAAAGCTTTCGAAGCACTCTTTTTCCAACACCACCTGCCTGCTCACCACCTGATTGGGAAAGATATCAGCCTGGAAATTGGAGTTGGCCAAAACTTACAAAAGAAGAATTGGAAAATGCCTTTTCTACTAACATCAAAGGGAGGACACCTGGGCCAGATGGAATCACACATGAGATAATAACAATGGCATTCAAAGCAATTCCAGAAATATTCTTCAAGTTGTATTCCCAACTCATAGATGTGGGATATCACCCAAAGTGCTGGAAACAAGCTACAGGAGCAGTTCTGAGGAAGCCAGGCAAGCCAGACTACAGCCAACCAAAAGCATACCGTGTAATCTCACTCCTTAACTGCCTAGGAAAAGTAAGTGAACGAATTCTTGCCAAGAGGCTTAGCTATCTTGCTGAGACCACTCATCTCTTGCACTCCTCTCAGATTGGGGGGAGACTCAAAAAGTCAGCAATTGATGCAGCACTCCTCTTGACAAACGAGGTTGAGACCAATCGACAAATGAACTTGATCTCATCAACTATATTTCTGGATGTCAAAGGAGCATTTGACCATGTAGCCAAGAACCAACTTTTGAAGGTGCTCCAACAGCTCAAGCTTCCAGTGAGCTTGATATGCTGGGTAGCTTCATTTTTAGACTATAGAACACTTCAACTGAAATTTGATGGGGAACAAGAGGCAATAAAAGGTATCAAGACTGGAATCCCACAAGGCAGCCCTATCTCACCAATTTTATTCCTCATTTACATCAGAGACATTCTCAAATCAAGACTTGTCCATGTCCTTTCATATATGGATGATATTGCTATCACCACTGCTTCAACAAGTATGAAGCGAAACATCAGAATCCTCGAGAGAGAAGTTAACCAGCTTTTTGAAACAGCTAAATCCAACTCCATTCAATTTGACTCATCAAAGACAGAATTGATGCACTTCACTAACAGGAAAGCATCAAGAAACTACCCATTAACCTTACCTGATGGACAACAAGTAATCCCTAAAGACTCCATCCGTTGGTTGGGTATCTGGTTTGATCCAGGACTCAAATTTCGAGGACATGTCTCCATTAGAACAGCCCAGGCTACACAGGCATTTTTCAGAATGGCTAGATTAGGTAATACTGAACGAGGACTTTCACCAGCAGCTATGAGACAAATTTACATTGCTTGTATTATAAGTATTGCTGATTATGGATCAGCTGTCTGGTGGAAGGGACAGGAGTTCATTGTAGCCTCACTGCAGAAACTTCAAAATTTAGCCATGAGGAAAATTCTTGGGGTATTTAGGACTTCACCAATTCTCCCCATGGAGGTCGAATCATGTTTACAACCACCCAGAGTCCGAATGAGAGCTAATATGTCAAAGTTTGCTTTCAGGATGTTAAAGTTACCAACAAACCATCCTGTAAACCTTCAGATGCAGGAGAAAGATTTTATTCTTCCAAAACCAACTCAAATAATGAGAATTAAATACATTCAAGATTTGATGCTAGATGGGACTGAACCTGAGGAGATAATTCCCCAAGCCTTCCCACCATGGACTTCAAAGCCATCATACAAAGTTCATATAGAAGAGGGTACCAAAGACAAATTGGCAGAATATTACAAATTGAAATACAATAGTGTTAATTGGGCAAAAACAACACACATTTATACAGATGCCTCATCACATAAGGAAAGCATTGGAATTGGGATTGGATTTGTAGCCACCAATAACATTGGTCAGTTCACATACAAATCAATGTCAAATATTGGTGACAAAAATTTAGTCTACAATGGAGAATTGGAAGCAATTACACAAGCACTGGAATTTGCTAGTGCAAGGTGCAGCCCAGGTCATCATTTTGAAATATTTTCAGATAACCAGGCAGCACTACAAAGGCTGGCATCTCTTTCAGACTATCCTGGACAGTCCTGCCAGATGAGGGCTTTGAATGCAGCAAACCAAATAACAGATAATAATGCTTCAATTTCATTACACTGGATTCCTGGACATTTGGGTATTGAAGGTAATGAAATAGCAGATCAATTGGCAAAAGACGCATCAAAACTGCCTCCCATAAACAATAAGATAAGTTTTGCAATGATAGGAGCTCAAATGAAGAGGAATTTTCAAAAGCAATGGCTGGAATTCCTTCAGAGTAATGATAGAAAAATACATCCTAGATCTCTAAAGTATCAGAAAAAATTCCACTGGAAAATAAACCATAAGATTCAGGTTCCATCAGTAGCAGAAAGGGCTGTATCCAGTGCTTACTTTCAACTCAAGCTAGGCCATGGATATAACAAGGCTTACCTTTACAAACAGGGAAAGTCAACCAATGACAAGTGTAGATGTGGTAAGCGTGAAACGCCAGACCATCTTATACTCAGCTGCAGTAATTACAAACACAAGAGAAAAGAACTAATAAAGAAAATGAATGGAAATAATCTAACAATGAGGTTGCTCCTTCATACTAAAATAGGGATAGAAAAATTAATAGAATTCATTGACAGCACTAGAATATCAACTAGGGCATGGCATCTGGAAAGAAGGGAGGAAAATTCCGAACAAGAATAAACTAATTTTGAAAATAGAAAGAAAATCTTGAAATAAAAGGTTATGGCAAAAATAATATACAAACAATTTAAAATTTAATTAGGGCTCGACCCTCACTGTCCATAAGAACATAGTTGAAAATTGTTAAGTTGGAATATAACAAAATATGTAGCTAGTTTCTTATATGTAGATTCTAGGAGTCCTCTATAGTCATTGACTCAGTTAGGACTATAATAAAAATCTAATCTAATCTAATCTAATCACCAAGTCAAAAGAAGCCCTTATAACCAACCTCAAACTCCCTAGCGGAAATATTGTTAAGCCTAAAAGACTGGTCCGATGGCTAGGAATCTGGTTTGATAGCCAGCTATCCTTCAAAGAACATGTCTCTATTAGAACCCAACAAGCAAGAAATGCCTTTTTTCGGAAGTCTAGACTTGCCAACATCAACAAAGGACTCTCCCCACACTCAATTAGGCAGATTTACTTGGCCTGCATAACTAGTGTTGCTGATTATGGAAGCCCAGTCTGGTGGAGAAATCAGGTAGGACTATCTAATCAGCTTCAAAAGCTACAAAATCAGGTTGCAAGAAAGATCCTCGGTGTTTTCAGGACAGCACCAGTGAAGCCCATGGAAGTAGAAGCAGGCCTCCTACCTCCTCAAATAAGACTCAACAAAATAAGCAGAGCATATGCATTCCGAATCTTGACCCTTCAACAAAGCCATCCAGTAAGAAAGATCCTTATGCAAAACAAGGAAGAAGATGAAGATGAGTCCAGAAATCAAAAGAAACCAACCCAATCATGTCTTCTATGGACATCAATCAAGGATCTTTGGCCAGAGAATGTAGAAAAAATACATTACTCAGCGCCATATACCTCTTTGCCTAATTCCCCAATTCATTACATCATCCTGAACCATCCAAAAGAAGAAGTGGCTAGAATTCATAACAGCAACCTTGAAAGAGAAGGGCCAGATCAAATTGACCAGAACATGATTTGTCATGCATACAAAGCTAATGAGGAGATTTTCTTTGAAATCTACTCTCTACTTTTCAATATAGGATATCAACCAAAGTGTTGGAGACAGGCTACTGGATTAGTCTTCAAAAAGCCATCCAAGCCTGACTACTCACAGCCAAAGGCATATAGGGTAATATCTCTACTTAGCTGCCTAGGGAAGACCCTAGAAAGGATGCTAGCTAAAAGACTTGGACATCTTGCAGAAACAACCACACTATTGGACCCAAGCCAGATAGGTGGAAGGCTCCAGAAATCAGCAGTCGATGCCTGTCTGTTACTAGTGAACAAAGTTCAGACAGAAAAGGCTGCTGGAAGAAAGGTCTCAACTCTTTTTCTGGACATAAAAGGTGCCTTTGACCATGTCGCTAAGAACCAACTTCTCGGAATAATGAGTAGATTGGGATTACCTCTTAGCATTTTATCATGGGTAGACTCATTTCTAAGTGACCGACAACTAAAATTGGCCTTTGAGGGGCAAGTGGAAAAGTTTTCCCCAACTGAGACTGGTATCCCACAGGGAAGCCCAATTTCACCCATACTATTTTTAATCTATATCAGAGACATGTTCAGCTCAAGAGCAGGCCAGTTCATATCATACATTGATGATATTGCATTGACTGTTTCATCTACAAGCTTTAAAATGAACACTCAAATCTTGGAAAGGGAATATGAAAGGTTACAAGATATAGGAAGCAAAAACGCAGTCAAATTTGACATTGAAAAAACCGAGCTAATTCATTTTGCAAAATCAAAAGAGGCAAAAGAATGCCATTTGACAATACCTAGCGGAAGAAGCATTTCTACTTCCCCAGTTGTAAAATGGTTAGGTGTGTGGTTTGATCAAAAACTTACCTTCAAGCACCATTTAACAGTCAGGGTAGCACAGGCTAAATTAGCTTTTCAAAGGATGGCAAGACTGACAAACACTGAGAGAGGACTAAGCCATATTGCAATGAGACAGCTTTACCTGGCCTGTGTCATTACCATTTCTGACTATGCTAATCCTGTCTGGTGGAGGGGGCAACAATCTTTTGCAGACCTTCTGCAAGGGCTTCAGAATATTGCATTAAGAAGAATATTGGGTTGTTTCAAAACATCACCAATCAGGCCAATGGAAGTGGAGGCAACGCTTTGCCCACCCGAAATTAGATTGAACAAAAGCAGAAGAAAATATGCTTTAAGAGGATTAACACTCATGCAGAACCATCCAATTTCCAGGATAATTAACCAAAATTACGAACAATTTTCTGATCAAGAACTTACATGCAAAAGAGACAGCCACATTAACAGAATAATACAGTCATTACCTTATCATGATGTATTATATGAACAGGAGAAAACCAAGACCACTATATGTGCCCCATGGAATAAAGGTGTCCCTTACAAAGTGGCTATAAGTGGTCAGAGTAAAGAGGAGGAGAAATTAATTCACAATAAAATCCTGGAAGATTGTGGAAAAGAACATTTCATATACTATTCTGATGCTTCTTGCTCCCCAGAATCTTTGGGAATAGGAATCTCACTAGTAGGATATGACCAAGTAGATCAAACCATATTGAAAGAATACTACACCATCTCAAAGGACACAAATACCATTTATGATGGAGAGCTAGAGGCAATTGTCCGAGCAATAGAGCATGCAAATAGACAGACCTGGAACAAGAAGTTTTTGATTATATTTTCAGACAGTAAGGCTGCCCTACAAAGACTAGAAAATATGGGTAGCAAAACATCCCAATGGCAAGTAAGAAGAGCAATTATAGCTGCCCAGCAACTTCAAGAACAAGGTACAAGAGTCAATCTCCAATGGGTCAACACACATCATAATTTCCGAACTTGCAAAATCGTGCTACAAAATTCAGATATACCTCATTCGAATCAGCATACCGAGCGCATTCCAAAAATATTGGTGAAATTTCAATCCGACAAATATTGGCGGACTTATTGAAGAATTAAGGACATCCAAAGGCTTCGGGCCAAAATTGGATAACGGTCACAACTGTTCTATCAATATCTCGAGCCCACAACGTCGCATTATTTTCAAATTTTGACAACAGTATATTTAGCAACCTCATCATCTGATAACAAATTTTGAGCAAGATCGAACGATTTTTCGTCGAGAAATCGGCACATATAGTCATAGGATTCAACTTTTTGCGACAAATTGCGCAATTGGTCAGAAGCGGTCGCCATAGGTGAAAACTTTTCATTGGTCCAGGACGCGTTTCGCGTCAATTTACGCGTTTTTCCAGGGGTTTACGCGTCAAATCAGGAAAAATAAATTTCCGATCACGTGATCACGTGATTCTAGGAGTCACGTGACTTCACTGAAGTCCTGCTTGAAAAAAAAAGTTAAAAAAAAAAAAATAACAGGAATTAAATTGAAAATTATTTGATTTAGTCTTTTTTTAAATATATATACATATAAATAATCAAAATATAAAAAAAAAAAATGGATAAAGGGAAGGGAAAAGATAGGGATCAGTCACCAGATCCATTGAATGAATTGACACTTATAAGACAGTCAGCCTATGACTATGATATGGATGAAATGTCAGTCAGCTCTTGTGACAATCATAATCCTCAGTCATTACCACTGGACCACTCAACCATGAACAAAAAAGCTTACCAAAACACTTCCTTTGATTATTCTAGAGCAGCATCAGGATCAGGAACCAAGAGACATGTAACCTCAGAGAGCTGTGATGAAGATGGTATGGATAATACAACTACAGGTCAAAAAAGAAAACTCAACTATCCAGAAAGGGCTCAAAAGAAAAGTGCTGGACCAGGCATGGTGTCAGTCATAGACCTCATAAATGGATCAGATGAATGCATTGCAACAGCCAGAGACTTGTTGATTAAAGCTGCTCACCAAGCTGAGTCTAGGGTTGGGCAAACTAAAATCCTTGATTTGCTGAACATTTTTCGAGAATTTATGGAAAAAGATGGAAATCTTCCAAGAGACGCCTCAATTTTGACTTCCCAGCTTCAAAGACTTGAACAGAGCACACAAATTTTGCAAACAGCAGCTAGACAATCACAACTTGGCCAAGGTGTACAAGGGCAAAAAGCTGGAAATAGCACAGCACGTACAGGGCCCTCTCAAAGTCAACCAACAGGACAGAACAATGCTGGCCCATCAAGTGCAGCCCCAAAAACATGGAGTAAGGTAGCAGAGGCAGCAGTTGGACAAGAAAAGGGATGGACTGTGGTGAAACCTAAGAGAGCAGCACCAAAGCAAAAGAAAACAAAGAGGGTTATTCTCCTTCAAGATGAGACAACTAGGCACACCTTCTCACCCATTCAGGTGAGAGATCAAATTAACCATGCCTTCAAGGCAAGAGGAGTTGAAGGACCAGTGGTGGCTATTGTAAATAGTACAAGAAGGGAAAACATTGCATTAACTACAACAGAGGCTTACTCAGCTGAATTCTTGATTGAGAAAGTAGACATCTGGAAGAACCATGCACCTCATGTGGTAGCAATTAAAGATGAACCCTGGCACAAAGTGATCATCCATGGAGTACCAACAACTGAATTTGGGAGCATGGAGGACCTGAGCAGCATAGGTCAAGAAATTGAAATATTCAACCAAGGCCTCAAAATAATTGGTCAACCTTACTGGATTACCCCTGAAGATAAAAGAATGACTCAAACTGCAGGCTCTATAGTTGTGGCTTTTGAGACAGAAGCCGAGGCAAAACAAGCTATCAGAAGAAGGCTCATAATTGGAGGACAGTCATTAATGGCTGAGCAGTATTTGAATATACCAGCCACCACCCAATGCACAAATTGCCAAGGATATGGACATATAGAAAAGAGATGCAGATGGGAGTCAAAGTGCCAGCTATGTGCAAGCCCACATAACACTAGACAACATATCTGCAGCATTTGCAGGGTCATAGGGCAGAAGTGTATCCATCTTGTACCCAAATGCTCCAACTGCAATGGTAATCATACATCGGACAAAGATGATTGCCCAGTTCGAAAAACCATGCAAGAGAGATTTGCTAAAGAGCAACAGCAAGCTAGGGACAATGACGAGGATTGTCTATGACAGGACAACTCAAAATAATCCAATGCAACTTGAACAAAAGCATACAGGCAACAGAAAACACTCTTCAACTGGCCATTGAGCTAGGGGTTGAGATCTTGGCAGTACAGGAACCATGGGTTTCATGTGTAAAAGAGGACCATAACAACCAAGGAGCACACTCAATTAATCATCCCAATTTTTATCAACTTTTTCCCAATACAACAGACCACACCATCAGACCAAGAACAATGATATATATTTCAAAACAATTGAAGGCACAAGTAAGCTATCTGGTAAAGTTTCCAGAAGATGCAGACATTATTGGAGTGAAAGTGGCAGGATCAAATTACAATTTCAGCCTTATCAATATCTACAACCAAGTTAGCCAAGATCAAACAAGTAGTCTTACAACCATGGAGAGGAGTTACAGTACAATACAGATTCCAACAAGATGTATTATAGTGGGTGATTTTAATGAACATCACCCTGACTGGGACACTTCCCATCCAAAATCTCACAAAGCTGATAGTCTCCATGCATGGTTTGAAGAAAAAGGACTGGTCCTCACAAACAAAGTAGGGGAGGGAACCTTTTATAGACCAAATATGAAGTCACCCTCTGTTATTGATCTAACTTTTACCACAGCAATCATGGAGAAGAATATACATGACTGGCAAACAATTGAAACTGGATCTGACCATCAAGGAATTCTATTTTCAATTACAGGACAGAAATCAGTTCCAGGTCAACTGCAACTAGAAAGACCAAGATTTCAAATAGGAAAAGCAGACTGGGCTAAATTTGAGAAATTAAGCACTAAATATTTTCAAAATTCAAGATTCTTTAACTCTGAAGAATTCAAAAGATTTTCCACCCAGACAGTTGGAAATCTAATTAACAATCAGACAAGTCTTGAGTTAGAGCTTGATAATATTGGGCAAAAAGTGACCAATATTGTATTCAAAGCAGCAAAAGAATCAATACCAATACAAAAACAGGGTGCTAAGCAAAAGCCATGGTGGACGGCAGATTTAAAGGATCTCAGGAAGTCTATGATGAAAGCTCAGAGATACCTTAAGGCAGATCCAACTAACTCACTAAAAAAGGAAACATACCTGAAGGGAAGAAACAAGTATTTCCAGGAGATCAAAATAGCCAAAAAAGATCACTGGAATAAATTTCTAGAAAGTGAAGACCCATCAACCATCTTCAAAGCTATGGCATACACCAGAGAAAGACAATCTGATAACCTGCCAAATATACAAGGAGATGATGGACAAATAAAGGAAACTTTTACTGGGAAATGTCAGGCATTAAAAGCAAAACTGTTTCCTATCCCACCAAGATCAACTCCTTTTAATTGGGCTTATCACAAGGAAGGCAACTGGAATTGGCCAAAATTGACAGAAGTAGAAGTGGCTAATGCGTGCTGTAATGCATCCAAAGGAAGTGCACCAGGTCCGGATCAAATCACTTGGATTATTATTAAACATGCATACAATGCTAATAAGGAAATATTTTTTAAAATTTATTCTTTATTCTTCAATATTGGATATCATCCAAGGTGTTGGAGACAGGCAATAGGTAAAGTTCTTAGAAAGCCAGGCAAGCCTGATTACTCTCAACCAAAGGCATACAGAATAATATCATTGCTCAACTGCCTTGGAAAAGCCTTAGAAAAAATCTTTGCACAAAGACTTGGATACCTAGCAGAAACAACCCACTTACTACACGTGTCACAGATTGGAGGACGATTGAAAAAGTCAGCTGTGGATGCCTGCCTTCTGCTTCTGAACAAAATCCAAACTGAAAAGGCAGCAAAAAGGAAAACATCAACATTATTCCTTGATGTCAAGGGTGCTTTTGACCATGTTTCCAAGGATCAACTACTAGGCACCATGAGTGAGCTAAGATTACCATACAGTCTACTAAGCTGGGTATTGTCATTCCTCAACCATAGACAAATGAAGCTTCAATTTGAAAGACAGTCAGAGAAATTTTCTCTCATTGAAACAGGCATTCCACAAGGAAGTCCTGTCTCACCAATACTGTTTTTAATATACATTAGAAATATGTTTAAATCAACAACTGTGGAATTTATATCCTATATTGATGATATAGCATTGACAGTCTCATCACCAAGCCTGAAGAAGAATATTGACATTATGGAAAGAGAAGTTCAGAAACTCCAGGATATTGGGTTACAAAATGCAGTCAGCTTTGATATGGAGAAGACTGAACTCATTCATTTTGAAAACACTAAAGCAGCAAGGAGGTGCAAGCTAACCCTACCAAATGGTCAACTAGTATCACCAAAGAACACAGTTAGATGGCTTGGAATTTGGTTTGATCAAAAATTGAATTTCAATTACCATGTAAATACAAGAGTGGCCCAAGCAAAGAATGCATTTGGTAGAATGGCAAGACTAACCAATTCAGAAAAAGGCCTCAGTCACATTGCAATGAGACAACTATATCTAGCATGTGTGATAAGCATTGCTGATTATGCTAGTCCAGTGTGGTGGAAAAATCAGAAACAATTTTCTGATAAGCTACAGGGCCTTCAAAATATAGCTTTGAGAAAGATTCTTGGGTGTTTTAAAACATCCCCAATTAGACCTATGGAGATAGAGGCATGCTTATGTCCACCAGAAGTGAGGCTCAATCACAGCAGAAGAAAATATGCTTTGAGGGCCTTTACCCTGCCACCATATCATCCAATTCAAAAAGCCTTACATCAAGAGCTAGCATATCTTGATCCAGAAGTAGAAATTCACACCCGAAATTTATTGCAGACAGAAAAGATAAGACAATCCCTGGAATTATATATTGACTCAGAAAATATCGAGAATATAATTCCTTATCTCTACCCTCCATGGGAAAGAAAGGTACCATATGAAATTCACATAAGTAATGGAGCCAAAGACATGGAAGCTGCAATACACCTAGCTAAAATACAGGGGATGTGGAACCAAAACCACACAGTCTACTACACTGATGCTTCCTGGGGTCCAGATGCAAAAGGAGTAGGAGTGGCATTCATGATGTATGATCATAGAAGCTTGATAACAAATCAAAAATCAACATGCCTTGGAAATGAGAATCTTATATATAATGGAGAGCTTGAATCTATTGTTATGGCTTTAGAACATGCTGCTTCTATGAATGTCAGTCCTGAACATGTCACAATCTTCTCAGATAGTCAGGGTGCTCTAACAAGACTAATGAAAGCTGATGATAGAGCTGGACAAGCATGGGTCAATAGAGCTATAACAGCAGCAACAAGACTAGCACAGCTCGGTACTCAGATCAGGCTGGAGTGGGTGCCAGCTCATCAAGGAATATTTGGAAATGAAATAGCTGACCAACTAGCAAAGAAAGCAGCCTTTGCAAATATTCAACAACCAATGCCAACAAGCATGAGTAAGATAGGTCAAGAATGCAAAGCAGCAAGAAATATAGAATGGCTCTCTATTCTAGAGGACTGGAAGTCAATAAATCAACATTCCACAAGCTCATATTCTAGCCAATATGGGCTACACATAAATAATAAGCCTTGCATTGGTAGAGGAGTCAAGAAGAATGTAAGCTCAGCCTTCTACCAACTGAAACTAGGACATGGATATTTTAAATCATATCTTAAGAGAATTGGAAAAGAAAATGATGACATGTGTATCTGTGGAGCAAAACAGACACCAAGACATTTATTACTGCAATGCAGGAGATACAATAGTGAAAGGGCAATATTAAATGATTGCATAAAAAGTGGGCAGCTAAGCCTTAGGTTGATCCTACATTCAAAAATTGGCATACAGGCAGCTTTGAAATTTATAGAAAAAACCGAGATTTGCAGCCGGAAATGGTGCATCAAGGACAAAATAGGGGTAGGATAAAAAATGGGGATAAATGGTGGATTAAATTATAGAAGGAAAGAAATGAATTATAAGTAAAGGAAAATGAGGAAAGAAATGTTTAGTTCATAGAAAGAGTCATGAGCACTCCAGGGTTCAAATGAAAGAGAAAGCAGATGGAATGTAATTTTAACTAGATAGATAGATTTGTTTGCATCACATTGATGCACATCCTACAATAGTCTAAGACTTAGACAGGATGTAAATGGATTATAAAAAAAAAAAAATAAAATCTCCAATGGGTCCCAGCCCATCAAGGACTCAAGGGCAATGAAGAGGCAGACAAACTTGCAAAAATAGCATCAAACCTAGAACCAGATAACAGCTATCCCATGAGTTTAGCATGCATCTCACAAGAGCTAGAAGTCTTGAAAACTAAAGAATGGCTACAAATATTGGACAAATATGATTTAAAAAGGCAGGAGCAGAGCACTCACCTGTCATACTCTGAGATTTACTCGTGGCAAATAAGAAGCAAGCCATGGGTACAGAGGAGAGTCAGAAAGGAGGTCAGCTTGTCATTTTATCAACTCAAGCTGGGACATGGGTACCTTAAGTCATATATGAAAAGAATTGGGAAATCAACTACAGGAAAATGCAGATGTGGAGAGGAGCAAGATGCAAGGCACTTGCTACTAGATTGCAGGCGATATTCTCAGAATAGAAAGAGGATGAAAGAGAAGCTAGAGGGCCAGGATATGAGCCTGGAATTATTACTTCATAACAAAATTGGAATTAGTTTAACATTGGACTTTTTGAGGGACACAAAAATACTGACCAGGGGGTGGTATGCAGGGGAAGAAAAAAGTGGAGATTAGTGTAGGTGTTATTGGATTTTGGGGGACAGATATTGTAGTGAAGCTACACATCTTTATAGTCATAGACTCAAATAGGATGTAAATATAATAAAAAAAAAAAAAAAAAACCTTGAAAGAGATAGGGGAACCAAGCTGATTTATATTTACACAGATGCTTCCTCATTCTTAGAGTCTGAAGGTGTGGGAGTAGGACTAATAGCAATAGACCTTGCCAAAGATAGGGCAGTCTACGAATCATTCAATAATATTGGACCAGACCAGATTGTATACAATGGAGAGCTAGAAGGCCTCTGTCAGGCTCTTGAGTATACAGGACAACAGATATCTCTTCATGGATATAAAATCAAAATATTTTCAGACAACAAAGCAGCTATTTATAGATTGCAAACAAACTTACCAAAGCCTGGACAAGCCTGGCAAATGAGAGCCAGTCAAGCAGCAATTCTAGCTATCCAGAATGGAGTGCAAGAAATTTCCATTGAGTGGGTGCCGGGACATCTCAACATTGAAGGAAATGAAATTGCTGATAGACTAGCTAAACAAGGAACCAAAGTTTCCCCATCTTTAGTTCCTTGTAGTCTAGCATCCATAAAATCAAACCTCTCCCAATCAACAATGAATGAATGGCAAGATGACTATCTCAAGTATAAAACAAGGGCAAGGAAAAACAAACCATCCGCCTACTCAGCCAATTTTCAACCCAAATTTGTTCAAAAAATACAAATACCTTCAGGAGTACCCAGAAAGATTGCAAGCTCCTTCTATCAACTAAAACTTGGCCATGGATATTTCCGAGGATATATGTACAAAATAAAGAGACATAGCACAGGTCTTTGTGACTGCAATGGAACAGCAAAACAAACACCTAAACATCTCCTATTGGAATGTGCTAAGTATAAGAATGAACGAAGGAAACTACTTGAGGACCTGAGAGTGGGAAGACCAACAATGGAATTACTTCTCAATACAACCAAGGGAATAAAATTAACAATAGAATACCTGAGGAACACTCACATTGCAACCTTGAAATGGTTCAGTGAAGGAGAATGGCCTGATTAGGGGAGTGATAAATTTAAAGAAAAGGCATTACAGGAATTTGACTAATATATTAGAAACAGATATGAAGAGATATGATTTTGAAATGTGTGGCTTGACTGTTATTATTTTTTATTTTTTTCTTTTGTCAGGTACAAAGTACCCTCCTGGTGAACCAGTAATGGGGATCCCACCATCAAATTAAAGAAACCCAAATTAGAATGGAAAAGATAAGTTGTATTTAAATAGTCTGTCCTACATAGTTGTAAACTCAAATAGGACATAAATGGATTATTATTATTAATATTTATTTCGACATCTGTACCCTCATATTACAACATTTTTCGACCAAAACGCCATTTTCGACCCTCTGGACAATAAATTTTCACCCCAGCCTTGCCAAGGCACGTCGCGTGACGCGTCCACGCGTTCTAGACGCACAATCAGGTGACTAAATCAAGATCACCTGAGTTTTTGATTTAACATTAAAAACTAAAAAAAAAACTAAAAAAGCAATTAATTAAAAAAAGCAATTATAAAAAAGCAATTATAAAAATAATAATTTTAATTAAAAAATAATCATAAAAAAAATAATTTAAAAAAAACAAATCAATCAAAAAATTATATTTAAAATTTTAAAATATAAAATAAAACATTTCAGATTTTTTCAAGATATTATTCAATATTAATTGAAGTTACTCAATTGAAAATGACTTCAAAACCTCGATCTTCTTCTGTGGAACTTCCATCTTCTCCACCAACAAAAAACTCTTTTGATTTTAAAAATGTTGCAAGGCTGTCTGACTCAATATGGAGCTCAAAAAGATTAACAAAAGCAAACCTGCTTAAATCAACCCAAAATAATTTCACAAAAGAATCACTTGATGGCCCTTTCAGCAGTGATCCTATTACTGCACAAAGCCTAATTCCTGAAATTTCTAAAACTAAACTGATGCCCATAACTCAAAAAAAGAGAAAGTGTATAGAAATAAATCCAACAGTTGTCCAAGCTACTAAAGTGATGAGGATTGCTGCACCTAAAATTACTAATCACTACAATTACTTATCTGCAATACAAGAAGCAAGAGATTTGATTGTGAAAGCTTACCATTTAACTAATGATAAACAAAAACAAGATGCTGTATTGGACTTGGTGGAGGTTTTCCGAAATTTCACTGAAACTGGTAGAGCAAATTTGGAAAAAATTGATAAGACCACCACCAACTCTGCCACACCAAGCACACCAACCACACCAACAATTCCAGTATCACCAAATCATCAAATAGTACCAAAAAAGTCAACATCTAATAGCAACTCATCAACCATAACCTATGCAGAGATCCTCAGAAACAGCACACCTGCAGCACCAGTAAATTTACCACCAAAGCCTAGCAATTCAATGAAAGTACTGGGAAAACCACTTCTTCAAAATGGTCAAAGCAAAGAAAATAAACAGGATGAGGTCATCATAAAATCAGTACAAAAAACAGCAGGAACTACTTTGGAGACTTCAACAACAGCCCAGGTACATGATGATAATGTGATCACTTACAACATTTAAAATTAATGCAGACAATAGATCCAGACATAGCCATAGCTTACACAGATGGATCTCTATCCAAGAGCAATGTCAGCAGCATTGGATATGTCATCTACATGCCTTTTACACGAGAGGTGAAAAGCTTCTCCTTCAATCTGGGAAGCTCCATTGGAATCACTGACACTGAAACCTACTGCATTTACAAAGCAATCCAGTTCCTTAAGAAAAAGCTGCCAAATGCAAGATACCAAATTTTTAGTGACAGCCAAGCAAGTCTTCAGAGAATTCAGGGGAAGACAAATCACCTCTCACACCAAATTCGAAACCTAGCCAAAGACTGCAACCTAACCATTTCTTGGTGTCCAGCCCATGTGGGTATTGAGGGGAATGAACTTGCAGACTCACTTGCAAAAGGAGCAGTAAAAAAGATAGCTTTAAGAAAAGACAAATTTACATCTCATTCTTTTCTAAAGCAGAAAGCAACAGAATTTATTTTAGAAGCTTGGCATAATGACTGGCAAACTGAAGTTCTCAGAGAAGAGGAGGGTAGAAGGTCTAGGGGACTTGGCAAGTTCTACAGAATCCAAGCTCAGATGCACATACCAACCTTTTCCTTACAACCATTTCACTTTCAAAACCACAGCAGGATGGTTGAATCAGCATTTTTCCAGGCAAGAACTGGGATAGGGAATACCAGAGCTTACCTGAGTATAATTGGGAAAGTTAAAGATCAAAGCTGCAATTTTTGCAAGGCTAAAAAGCAGACCACTAAACATTTAATTCTTCACTGTTCTAGATTTTTCAAGCAAAGGGAATTGGCATTTGCTGATATAAAGCCACTTTCATTACCAATTTTATTAAGAACCAAAAGGGGGAAGGAAGCCCTTCTACAATTTTTGAAAACATCCAAGTGTATGTCAGCATACAAAGGAGATGATATAGGCTCACAAATAATGGACATATTGTAATATGGAGAAATGAGCTAGGGCGTTAACTGGTGTGAATCTTCAATGTAGAAATAAATAGATGTTAAATTGTCATAGCTAGATAGCTGAATACAATATGATACAAAAAAAAAAAAAAAAAATGTGATCACTTTGGTGACCAAAACAGGGAAAACCCTCCTAAATTATGTATCCTTCACCATTAGAGAAAATTTCAATAAGATCCTGGGAAAAAGGGCAATTTCTAGAGTGCATACTTCCATCAAGGGAAATATTGTTCTAACCTGCATGGACTCTTCACCATCAGAGTTACTCCTTGATCAAGAAAAATGGGAACCTGTATTTGAAGGATGGCCCATACAAAAAGCCCAAAAAGTCAGCCACTGGCCAAAAGTTGTGGTACATGGGGTTCCGACCTGTGTACCCATTGATGTTATAAATGAAGAAATAGAAATCTACAACAAAGGAATTAAGACTCAAGGCCAGCCAAGATGGCTGAGCCGGACTTATCAACAGAGAGTCAGAGCTTCACTAACTTTTTCAGTCACAAATGATGCTGAGAAAGAACAACTTATGAAATCAGGAGTCCTCATTGGAGGTCAATATCTCAAGGTAGTAGAGTATCAAATAGCCACACAGAGAACTCAATGTCGAAAATGCCTAGCCTATGGACATCACCAGATGTCATGTACTAAGACACCAGTCTGTGCCATTTGCCTTGGACAACATATGACAACTGACCATAAATGTAAAACATGCAACTCCACCCAGAGTTGTGTTCACCATGCTGTACAGTGTGCAAACTGCAGGTCAAACACTCATTTGGCCTTTCAAAGACAAGACTGTGACTTCTTCAAAGCATTGGCATGCTAAGTCACATCACATTCAATCAGCACAACACTGCAAGGGGTCGTGAGATCCTGCAGTCCCTCTTTGATGTATCCATCAAAGGGGAAACAGATATTCTATTAGTTCAGGAGCCATATTTGGTCCATAACACTCATTTACAAACATACCAACCAATCTCTCATTCAGCTTATCATTTAATTCCACCAATCACTCATCAATTTCTTCGCCCAAGAGTCATGACCTATGTCAAGAAGGCAAGCCAACTCTTGGTCATGCCCAGATATGACTTGGTGTGTGACCCAGACTATCAAATCCTGGAAGTTGATCTTCCAGTGGAGGCTTTTTATATCATTCATATCTACAATGAGAAGCCTCTCTCACCTTCATTCAAACACTACACCATCCAGCGTTTCCTTGATTTGCAACTCAAGCTTGACAAGCCATTCTTACTTCTTGGCGACTTCAACTTACACCATCAACTTTGGAACCCACTTATTTAATCAACTAACCCTCTAGCCAATTCCTTGGTTCAATATCTGGAACAGACAAATGCTCAACTAATCAACTGCTCCTCTGTAATTGAGAACTATGGAGGCACCTTCCAGAGAGCTAATTCAAAGAGCACATCCATTATTGATCTAACATTTGTTGCAGGATTTGAACAACTAATCTGGCATGACTGGAAATATGGGGAATCCACTGGCTCTGATCATGAATTAATAACCTTTAAGGCTTTGCTACCTCAGGCTAATGATCTTCTCACAGACAATAATGTATCATCATTACCATCAAGATTAAATACAAAAAAGGCTGATTGGAAGCTCTTTCACCTGGAACTGCAAGCAAAAGAGGAATTCTTCCAGAAACTTCTAGATGATGCCATCCAAACAAAAGATTATGACCAGATAGCTAGCTTACATCAACAAATTGTCCAGAATGCTGCCCAAATATCCATCCCAACAATGAAAATTACGCCCAGATCTAAACCATGGTGGACAATAGAGTTAACACAGTTGAGGATGAGGTTTCACGGGATAAGGCGTTGTTTCAAGAAATACCCAGGCCTTGATTTGGCAGATGATGCTAGGGCTGCAAGGAATCAATATTTCCACAAGATTCAATACAACAACAAGGAACATTGGATCCAATTCCTGGAAAAAGCTAAAGATAATACAATCTTTACTGCCTACAACTACTCCAGGCCAGAAAGAACCCAGTCAACTATTATTCCAACCTTAAAATGCAGTGCTCTTGATAATGATCTGGGTAATATTGCAACCAGCTTCAAAGATAAATGTGAGGCATTGATTGACACCATCTTTCCAGGACCATCAACATCAACATCTGCATCACAAGAAATCAACCAGAATTTATTTGATCAGCCAAATATCACAGCCCCTTTCAGGGCAAGACCCTCAATATCAATTGGAAAATATTGAAATCAAACATATATAAAAACTAGAAAATTATGGTAGCAATTTGTCTACTTTTAGCAGTCCTTCATAGTCATAGACTCAGTAGGGACAAAAATATAATTCAATTCAATTCAATCACAGCCCCTTCATCCAACTTTAATCTAAATCACAGCTGCAAAACTGATACAAATGAATGGGATTGGCCAACCTTAACTATTGAGGAGATTATCAATGCAGTTCCAAACAAGTCAACAGCCCCAGGTCTTGACCAGATTGATTGGACCATTACAAAGGCAGCAATCAAAGCCATACCTAAATTTTTCTTCCTGGCTTATACTACCCTTTTCAACAGTGGATACCATCCCCTAAGATGGAGACAGGCAGTGGGTATAATTATTCCAAAGAGAAATAAAAAGGACTATAGCAATCCAAAAGCTTGTCGACCAATATCTCTTCTCCCATGCCTTTCCAAGCTGTTGGAGAGAATATTTGCCAACAGACTTGCTTTCCTTGCCAACACTACTAACAACCTTTTACATGAGACCCAGATGGGCGGACGCAAACAAAGATCTGCAATAGATACAGGACTCCTTCTGCAAGATTTTTTTTTTTTTTTTTTTTTTTTTTTTTTTTTATTTTTTTTTTTTTTTTTTTTTTTTAATCATATTGTATTCAGCTATGGAGCTATGACAATTTATCTAATTTTTACACTAAGTAACCAAACTCCCTTAAATAATCTCTCCTATCTTTGTTGTTCAATTTATCTACCAAATGTTTTTGTTCTAATCATTCTCCCTTGTGCATACTAATACACCTGGAAGATTTTAAAAATTGTAGCAATGCCTCCTTCCCCTTTTTTGTCCGGAACAAAATTGTCAGTTTGAGTGGCTCTATACCTTGAAATGATTTCTTCCTTTCTTTTGTAAATTTGCAACAATGAAGAATCAGATGTTGCATTGTCTGTCTTCCACCTGTACAGAAATTACAGATATCATCCTTAGTCTTCCCAATTTGGTGTAAATATGCTTTCACATTTCCAATACCAGTCCTTGCCTGGAAATATGATGACTCAGTTATTCTATTGTGACCTTGGAATTTGATTGGGTGTGTAGAGAATATAGGTATTGACATCTGAGCCTGGATCCTGTAAAACTTTCCAAGGCCCTTGCTTTTCCTTCCTTCCTCCTCTTTGAATAGCTCTGAAGACCAATCCTGGCACCAGGCTTGAACTACCAGTTCTTTGACTCTTTGTTTGAGAAAGGAATGAGTAGTAAAGCAATTTCTCTTAAAAACCTTCTTTTTCATGGCCCCTTTGGCCAAATTATCAGCAAGATCATTTCCCACTATACCAACATGCCCTGGACACCAAGAGAGATTTAAGTGGCAATTATATGCCTCTTGTCTAATTTTGTATGATATATAATTTTCTTTCTTTTGGATTCTAATCAGACTAGCTTGACTATCAGTGAATATATGATAGTTGCCACCTGGGATTATCTTTTTTATGTACTTGATTGCTTTGAGGATACAGAAGGACTCTGCATCTGTGATTCCCATTGATTCCCCAAGATTGAAAGAGCAGCATTTTATCTCCCTGCTGTATGGTAGATAAACAACAAAGCCTATACTGCTACCCTTGCCCTTTGTAAGGGATCCATCAGTGTAAATTATTGTTGTATCTAATGACATATTGTTGATTATATTGGTGTGTTCTTCCTTAGCTTCTTCTTTTGGTAGAGAAGATATGGACATTGTGATGTTGCTCAGATGCCAAGGTGGGATCCAAGCAGTTTCCATTTTTTCAAGTTTGCTGTGGATTGAAAATGGTCTTAGTAAATGACCAATTCTTGTAAGTTGTGTTTGACTATTGTCCACATATTTGAAAAGGCCAAGATCTAGCTCATTTGATAGTGATAACTCGTCCTGCAATGGACTGAATAACTTGTTTTGGACTGGATGGGATGGCTGGAGCCTTAAAAGCCGAAGTGCAAAGCTATAAGTTTGTTTTTGATACCGGACCTTTGTTGGTAGAATTCCTGCCTCCACTTCTAGGGCTTTTATGGGACTCTTCTGATATGCCCCAGTCATCATTAGCAGGGCTTGGTTTTGTATTCTTTGACATCTGGAAATCAATGCTCCTGCTCCTTGTTTGCTGTACCATAAAACTGCACCATAGTCTAAGACAGAAGTAACACAGCTTAGGTAGAGTTGCCTTAGTGCTTGGAATGGAAGTCCTTTAGTTGATGAAGCCAGCTGTTTGACTCTCCTGAGAGCTCCATTGGCCAGCTGTAGCCTCTTCTCAACATGTGTCTTATAGGTTAGTTTCCTGTCAAACCAGATACCAAGCCATCTTACCACCTCTTTAGGTTGCAAGGTGAAATGGGTGTCAAGTATTAGAGGGGTTAGTAAGGGTTTCCTATGCGAGAAAAATGGATGAGCTCTGTCTTGTCCATCTCAAAAGTTACTGACAATTCCTTTGCCTTGATCATTAATACCTGTAATGACTGTTTTAATAGGTTTATATTTTTGGTGACAGATGTTGATGATACAGAGATGGAGATGTCATCAATGTATGATAGTTGAATTCGAGAGTCATTGTCATCCATAGGTAATAAAAATCTAATTGAAAGTAGGAAAAGTAATGGAGAAATAGGGCTGCCTTGAGGAGTGCCAGTAACTGGAAATACTCTACTTAGCTGACCATTGAATTTGAGCTTTATTGTCCTCTGACTGAGGAAAGATTCCACCCATGATATGAATGTTGATGGTAGCTGAAGTGTTCTTAACACATGAATCAGAGCCTCTGGTTTGAGTCTATCAAATGCACCTAAAATGTCCAGGAAAACTGTTGACACAACTCTGTGTTTCACTCTATTTTCTTCTACAAAATTTTGTAAGAGAAGTGCAGCATCAATGGCAGACCTTTGTTTGCGTCCACCCATCTGACTCTTATGCAATAGTTTATTACTGGTATTTGCTATAAAAGCAAGTCGGTTGGCAAATATCCTTTCCAATAGCTTGGATAGACAGGGTAGAAGAGAGATAGGCCGGTAGGCTTTTGGAGAGCTATAGTCCTTTTTGTTTCTCTTGGGAATAATGACACCAACTGCTTGTCTCCACTGCCTTGGATGATATCCACTATCAAACAGAGTTTTATAAGCTTGAAAGAAAAAATTTGGGATGGCTGAGATTGCTGCCTTAGTGATAATCCAATCAATCTGGTCTAGTCCTGGAGCTGAGGCCTTGCTTGGGGCTGCATTGACTAACTCTTCCATTGTTAAGGCTGGCCATTCCCACTTTTCAGTTCCACTGATGTTTGATCCAGTAAAGCTGTTAGTTGTTGGAATAGTTGTTGGTATGGTTGTTGTTGGCTGTTGATTAATGCTTGAGCTTTTAATTGTTTCCACATCAGGTGAGGTAGCTGGAATTGATGATGGGAATAAGTTAATCATCAATGCATGAGATTTGTCCTTGAAACTAACTGCAATAACCTCCTCATTACTCTCCTTGGATGTAAATTTTAAAGTTGGAATGAGTGTTGATTGAGTTCTCTCTGGTCTAGAATATTGAAATGCTGTGAAAATTGATTTATCTCTAGCTGCTTCCAGAAATTTGGTCCAATGCTGCTTTTTGAGGAATTGAATCTGATGAAAGTAATGATTCCTGGCAGCTCTGGTATCCCTTTCTAATTTAGGATTTGGAAACATTTTAGAATGCCGGCGTATTCTGTGGTATCCCATCCTTAGATTAGTTAAATTTTCTGTCCACCATGGCTTTGACCTTGGAGATATTTTCAACACTGGAATAGACACTTGAGCTGCATATGAAACCACTTCTTGTAACAGGGTGGCTATCTGGTCATAATTCTTGGATTCAATAGCAAAGTCTAGCTCAGGTTGGTGATGCTTTCCCCTCTCCTGAATTTCATGGCAGAAAAGCTTCCAGTCTGCTTTTTTGACATTAAATCTTGCTGGAAAACTTGAGGTCTGATGGTTAGTGTTAGTCTGATCTGACAATGACAATTGTGCTTCAAAAGTGATTAACTCATGATCTGACCCTGTTGCCAGTCCATACCCCCAGTCATGCCATTTTATTTGTCTGAAGCCGGATGTAAAGGTTAGATCAATGATTGATGTGTTTTTTGAATTTGATCTATGGAATGTCCCTCCAAACTCCTCAATCACAAATGGACAATTAAGTAGTTGGGCTTGTGTCTGTTCCAAATATTCAACCAGGTTATTAGCTAGCAAATTGCTAGATTGGATCATTGGATTCCAAAGTTGGTGATGGAGATTGAAGTCTCCTAGAAGGAGAAAAGGCTTATCCAGATTTAATTTTAGATTAAGAAAACGTTGCACTGTATGATGAGAAAAGGAAGGTGTGAGAGGCTTCTCATTGTATATGTGTATGATAAAAAATGGTTCCCCTGGAAGATCAACTTCCAGGATCTGAAAATCTGGGTCTGATACCAAGTCATACCTGGGCATTACCTGGATCTGGCTTGCTTTATTAACATAGGTCATGACCCTAGGGCGAAGATATTGGTGTGAAATAGGTGAAATGGCTTGATAAGCTGAATGTAAAATTGGTTGATAAGTTTGTAAATGAGTGTGATGGAATACATAAGGTTCCTGAACTAAAAGAATGTCGGATTCCCCTTTGATGGAAACATCAAAGAGGGACTGCAAGATCTCGCGACCCCTTGCAGTGTTATGCTGGCTGAATTTGATGTAACTTAGCATGCCAATGCTTTGTAATAATCACAGTCTTGACGTTGGAAAGCTAAATGGGTATTGGATTTGCAATTTACACATTGCACTGCATGGTGAATGCAACTTTGTGATGCTTTGCATTTAGCACAGCTATGATTAGAGGTCATGTGTTCTCCTGAGCAGATAGCACAGACAGTCTTTTTTGTACACCCTACTTGATGATGGCCAAAGTTGAGGCACTTATGACACTGAGTCTTATTTGTTGATAATTTGAAGTTTTCTACTTTTAATAAGAGTCCTCCAATGAGAACTCCTTTCTCAAGGAGCTTAGATTTTTCCCCATCATTTGCTACTGAAAAAGTGAGTGAAGCTTTGGGTCTCTGTTTGTAGGTTCGACTTAGCCATCTGGATTGGCCTTGAGTCTTGATACCTTCATTATAAATTTCTATTTCCTTGTTGATTTCCTCATAGGAATACAAGTTGGTACATTGTGTACCACCAACTTTGGCCAACTGGTAACCTTCTGGGCCTTTTGAATTGGCCAGCTTTCAAAAATTGATTCCCATTTCTCTTGATCCAAAAGGAGCTCATTTGGTGTAGAGTCCCAGCATGTGATAACCAGGTTACCTTTAACAGAAGTATGTATCCGGATATAGCTCTTTTACCAAGGATTTTGTTGAAATTTTCTCTGATTGAGAAAGGTTCATATGATGGCAGTGTGCAGCCAGATTTGGTGACTAGTGTGATCACATTATGATGAAGAATAGATTCTGAATTAGTAGAACTAATATGTGTCTGATTTAGTATTTTATTGCTTGTTGTTGATGATCCTAGTACCTCAGCAATATTTGTTTTTGGCCTTGTGAGGACCTTCATACCCATGCTGGATTTGTGGGGTTGAGCTGAGATGGTATCTGGTGAATTTTGTCCCAGTACTTGGGCATATGTGAGTGATTTAGAAATATTTGGGTTGGATGGACTTTCTGTTGGTTGAGGCTCACTTGGATTGATGCTTGTTTTTGGGTGGCTAAATTCTCTGATTCTTCCCTCTTCAGTGAAGTTGCGAAATATTTCAATCAGGTCAAGTGCAGCATCCTTCTTTTCTTTGATATCTGTTAAATTGTATGCCTTTACAAGAAGATCTCTGGCCTCAAGAATAGCTGAATCATAATTGTAAAATTTTGGTATGGCTATCTCTGCTATTGTGACAACCTTTTTTGGTTGTGTTACCACAGTTGGTGATTCAGGAGACTTTCTCTTCTTTGATTTAGGGACAGTGTTTTGGTTAGGCTTAGTTGACTTTGGCAGTAAATCTTCAGCAGTTATGGGATCACTGCTGAATGTATCTTCTAAAGTTGGTGTAGAAAAAATTGATTGACCTTTCTGAGCAGTGCTAGCTGGCTTAGATGGCTTGATATTCCACCTTGATTGAGAAAGTCTTTGAACATTATCAATGTTGAAGGATTTTTTGGTTGGGGGTGATGACGCAGGGGCCTCAGGCAAAGGTGACTTTGAAGAAGGCATCATGCATTGAACTTTAATTTTAATTTTATTTTGAAAAATATTCTAATATTATCAAAATTTATATGTATTTTTAATGTTATTATTTTATTTTTTTATTGAATTTTTTGATTTAATATTGAAAAAAATATATAAAAAATATATATATATATATATATATATTTTTTTTTACAAAATTAATTGCTTTTTATTTTTATAATTGCTTTTTTATAATTGCTTTTTATATGTTTGCTTTTTATAAGTTATTTTTTTTTTTTATTAAAGTGGATAAAAGAAATATATGTATAAATAAATAAGTATAGTTAAACTGGAAAAAAAAAACACGTGACCTTGTGTTTAATCACCTGATCACGCGTCCAGAACGCGTTGACGCGTCACGCGACGAGCCTTGGCAAGGCAGGGGTGAAAAATTTTCGTCCAGAGGGTCGAAAATGGCGTTTTGGTCGAAAAATGTTGTAATATGATGGTGCAGATGTCGAAATAAATATTGATCGAAAGCTACAGACGATGCGAAACCAAATATTAAGTTTATATCGTCGTAGCTGATGTTGGGCAGAAGTTGTGGATGAATTGGTGAGGATTGGTGGGCCAGAGGGTCGAAAAACCCGGTTTTGGTCGAAATATGTTTCAATTGGTGGATTTGTATGTCGAAAACTATATGAATCGAAAGCTGGAGACGATGCGAAACCTAATATTGATTCTATATTGTTGTAGTTGATGGGTGGCAAAAGTTGTGGTCGAAAAAGCGATTTTCGTTGTGGTGTGGATCGACGTCTGCAAGATTTTGTGGAGCAGAACAGGCTCAAGCATAGATTAGTCTCAACAGTTCTCCTTGATATTCTAGGGGCATTTGATAGGCTACAGCCAAAAGTGCTAGTATGAGTCATGCACAAATTACAGCTTCCAACTTCACTAATATCATGGGTAACAACTTTCTTGAGTGGGAGAACCATGACACTTCTACCACAATCACCTATTTTTCCGAAACCACCTTTTCGACCACAACTCTTGTAAAAATCGCTCGAATTTAAATTACTCAACAGATTCGTTTTCGCATCACCAAGACCTACATTTGCATCTAATTTTTGACCCTACTAGCTTACTGGTGGGCGAAGAAAATGGATATTGACTCTGATCCTCCATCTGGGGCCTCATTACCTTCATCACCACCACCCTTAATTCACCTACCATCTCAACCACGGCTCAATCAGTCTATCTGGAGCGGTAATCTAACTCTTCCAACCTCAACTGATCCATTAAGATCAACCTCATCTTCATACATCAATCCTACAGCCATGGAGACCAGTTCTGATCCCCTTTCTGCTCCTGTGTCATGTGACAGGAAAAAATTTTCACCCTCTAAGCGGAAATGTGGCCCAAGCTCCTCTGAACCAATGGAGTACCCAAAGCCACCTAAGCTAAACAAACCTACCACCACCTATTCATTTGCACTCTCTGCTGATGATGCAATCTATGCAGCTAGGGATAAAATTCTTGAGGCCTACAAATTGACCTTTGACAGAGATAGGCAGACAAGGATCTTAGATTTGCTGCAAATTTTTCGAGATTTTACTGAAAAAGACATTCTTCCAGGAGAAGTACTCAGAGGCTATACCACTACACCAAAAAATGTGGAAACAAAAATTGTACAAATTATCTCCAAACCTAAGATCACACAAAAAGTAGTACAGATGGCCACCAACAACTTCCCTAGTTCATCCAGCCAGCCTCAAAAACTTGCTAGCTATTCAAGTGTTGTAGCCTCAAACATCACTCACACCAATCACATCACTAATACCACTATACCATCAGACCAAAACTGGACCAAAGTCAACCACAAGAAGACCAAGCTACCTCTATCCAAACCACTTCCACTACCTTCATCAAGCAACATGGCTCCTTCTGCCCCAAGAACTCACTCTAATACTCCTGATGCTGACACACTCCTAACTCTTGTCTTGACAAAGGGGGCTTCTGTACCTGCCTACAATGCTATCAGTGTTAGGGACAACATGAACAGACTTCTTGGCAAGAAAGCTGTGGCAAGAGTCCACACCTCTCCTAAAAACAACCTTGTCCTCACCTGCTTTGACTCTACCCCAGATGAGCTACTATCTGCACAGGATAAATGGATCATGCTCTTCGGAAAATGGCCAATTGACACCATTCAAAAAGTGAATAACTTTCCAAAACTTGTAGCCTATGGGGTACCAACAAGTCTACCAATAACTTCTTTTCAAGAGGAAGTTGAAGATTTCAACCTGGGTGTGGAAGTAATTGGCATTCCAAGATGGCTTACAAATAATCCTAATGGCCCTACTTGTCCTGTCATCTTCAGCATCACTTCTGAAGAAGAGAAAAATAAGATTCTAAATAGAGGGATACTAGTTGGAGGATTGCTTCTCAAAGTATCAAACTACAAGCTTACTACAAGCCGAACTCAGTGCAAGAAGTGCCTGAAATATGGTCACCTCTTCATGACCTGCAAGAGAGATCCTGTCTGTGCAGTCTGCAAGGGCTGTCATCTCACCACTGAGCACAAGTGCAACACCTGTGCAACCTCGGACAACTGCACCCATCATCCAGTGAAGTGTTCCAACTGCAACTCTGGGAGCCACACAGCTCTCCAGAAACATAACTGCGAAATCTATAAGGCACTTTTATGATAGATCACATCAAAATTTGCCAGCACAATACTGCCAGAGGGAGAGAAATCCTTCAATCATTCTTCGAGGTGGCTCTGAAAGAAGATGCATCAATTCTCTGTATTCAGGAGCCATACCTCTATTATAATAAAATAACCAAAAAATACTCCCCTCTTTCACATCCCTCTTTCTTACCAATTATACCCATTACAGATGATAAAGTCCGTCCTCGAGTTATGACATATATCAGACGTCACTGTCCCATCAATATCTCACCTAAACTGGATCTTATTCATGATCCAGATATGCAGATTCATCAGATTGACACCCCTGAAGAATCATTCTACCTTTTAAATATTTATAATGAAAAATCACTTCATTCAACTGAATCAACACAACAAAAAAGCCGAACTTCCAAAAATCGCGATAGAAACTCCAAATATATCTCATTTGATTCAGCAGATCAAGCGCATTCTAGAAATACCATTGATATTTTGATCCGACAAATATTTGTGGAGTTATTGAAGAATAAAGCAAAATACGGTGAGGGCCGTGCCGTTTCTATCAATAACACGATCCCACAACGTCGAATTGATTTCAAAATTCAACAGCAGCAACTATAGACATATCTCTATCTGCAAACAAAATTTGAGAATATTTGAACGATTTTTTGTCGAGAAACCCAGGCCAATATCGAGAGGAATAGATTTTTGCGACGAATTGCACTTTTGGTCAGAAGCGGTCGCCCTAAGTGAAAAATTTTCATTGGTCCAAGACGCATCGCGCGTCGATTTACGCGTTTTTCCAGGGGATTACGCGTCAAATTAGGAATAATTAAATTCCGAATCACGTAATCACGTGATTAATAAGTCACGTGACTTCTGGTTGATTTCTTTTCATTTTTTTTTTTTAAAAAAAAAAAAAAAAAATTAAAAATATTAAAAATATTGAAAAATAAACTCAAAAAATAAAAAAGGTTTAAATATATAAATTAAAAAAAAAAAAAAAATATATTAAAAATATTAAAAATATTGAAAAATAAACTCAAAAAATAAAAAGGTTTAAATATATAAAAAAAAAAAAAAAAAAAAAAAAATGGAGAAAGGAAAGGGGAAAGAGCGAGATCAGTCACCAGATCCATTAAATGAATTAAAACTTATTAGGCAACCAGCATATGACTATGAAATGGATGAAATGTCAGTTAGTGCAGGTGATCAATTTGAACCACAGTCATTACCACTAAACCATACAGCCATGAATAGTAAAGCATCACAAAACACCACCTTTGACTATTCTAGAGTTGCATCAGGATCAGGAACCAAAAGGAATGTGACTGCTGAAAGCTGTGATGAAGATGATATTGATAACAATGCTACTGGTCAAAAAAGAAAATTGAACTACCATCAGACCTCCCAAAAGAAAAGTGCTGGACCAGGTATGGTTTCAGTTATAGACCTCATAAATGGATCAGATGAATGTATTGCAACAGCTAGAGACTTGATGATTAAAGCAGCCCATCAAGCTGAGTCAAGGGTCCAGCAAACTAAAATTCTTGATTTGCTAAATATATTTCGAGAATTTATGGAAAAGGATGGCAACCTTCCAAGGGATGTCTCAGTTTTGACTTCCCAGCTTCAGAGACTTGAACAGAGCACACAAATTTTGCAGACAGCAGCTAGACAAACACAACTCGGTCAAGGTATGCAGGGGCAAAAATCTGGAAATACCACAGCAGGTACAGGGCCTTCACAAAGCCAACCAACAGGCCAGAATATTGCTGGCCCATCAAGCACTGGCCCAAAAAGCACTGGCCCAAAAACATGGAGTAAAATAGCAGAGGCAGCTGTGGGACAAGACAAGGGATGGACTGTTGTGAAACCTAAGAAAGCAGCTGCAAAGCAGAAGAAATCAAACAGGGTTATTCTACTTCAAGATGAGACAACTAGACACCCCTTCTCATCTATTCAAGTGAGAGATAAAATTAACCAAGCTTTTAAGGCAAGAGGAGTTGAAGGACCAGTTGTGGCAATTGTCAACAGTACTAGAAGGGAAAATATTGCACTGACTACAACAGAGGCTTACTCAGCTGAATTCTTGATTGAGAAAGTAGACATCTGGAAGAACCATGCACCTCATGTGGTAGCAATAAAAGACGAGCCTTGGCACAAAGTGATCATTCATGGAGTTCCAACAGCTGAATTTGGGAGTATGGAAGACCTGAGCAGCATAGCTCAAGAAATTGAAATCTTTAATCAAGGCCTCAAAATAATTGGTCAACCTTACTGGATTACCCCTGAAGATAAAAGAATGACTCAAACTGCAGGCTCTATAGTTGTGGCTTTTGAGACAGAAGCCGAGGCAAAACAAGCTATCAGAAGAAGGCTCATAATTGGAGGACAGTCATTAATGGCTGAGCAGTATTTGAATATACCAGCCACCACCCAATGCACAAATTGCCAAGGATATGGACATATAGAAAAGAGATGCAGATGGGAGGCAAAGTGCCAGCTATGTGCAAGCCCACATAACACTAGACAACATATTTGCAGCATTTGCAGGGTCATAGGGCAGAAGTGTATCCATCTTGTACCCAAATGCTCCAACTGCAGTGGTAATCATACATCAGACAAAGATGATTGCCCAGTTCGTAAAACCATGCAAGAGAGATTTGCTAAAGAGCAACAGCAAGCTAGGGACAATGATGAGGATTGTCTATGACAGGACAACTCAAAATAATCCAATGCAACTTGAACAAAAGCATACAGGCAACAGAAAACACTCTTCAACTGGCCATGGAGCTAGGAGTTGAGATATTGGCAGTACAGGAACCGTGGGTTTCATATTCAAAAGAGAGCAAAAACTATCAAGGGGGACAATCAATACACCATCCAAACTTTTATCAAATTTTTCCCAACACAACAGACTACACCATGAGACCAAGAACAATGATATATATTTCAAAACAATTGAATGCAACAGTGAGCCATTTGACAAAGCTACCAGCTGATACAGATATTATTGGAATAAGAGTGACTGGACCCAAATATAAATTCAGCCTAATAAATATCTACAATCAAATTAGTCAACAGCAAAGAACTAGCCTTACAACTATGGAGAGGCATCAAAGTTCCCTACAGATTCCATCAAAATGCATTGTAATGGGTGATTTTAATGAACATCATCCTGACTGGGATCTCTTTCATCCCAAATCACACAGAGCAGATGATCTTCATGCATGGTTTGAAGAAAAAGGACTAGTTTGACCAACAAAATAGGGGATGGGACCTTTTATAGGTCAAATATGAAGGTACCATCTGTTATTGATCTAACATTAACTACAGCAGTCATGGAAAAGAACATACATGATTGGCAAACAATTGAAACAGGATCTGACCATCAAGGAATATTATTTACAGTTACAGATCAAGATTTGTTCTACATTGCAACGCAGCCAGAAAAACCGAGATTTCAAACCCACAAGGCAGACTGGGAAAAATTCGAGAAAATGAGTGCTACAATGTTTCAAAATTCCGAGTTATTTAATTCTGAAAAATTCAAGAGACTTCCATTTCTCACAGTTCAAAATCTAATAAGCAACCAGACCAATTTGGAAATAGACCTTGATAAAATTGGGCAAGAAATGACAAATATTCTATTGAAAGCAGCAGAGGAATCAATACCAAGGCTGAAGCATGGTGCTAGTCAAAAGCCCTGGTGGACAGAAGATTTAAAGTTTTTGAGAAAGACCATGATGAGAGCTCAGAGACACCTCAAGGCAGATTCAAATGATCCACTCAAAAAGGAAAGATACTTGAAGGCACGGAACAAGTACTTTCAGGAGATCAAAATAGCCAAAAAAGATCACTGGAATAAATTTCTGGAAAAAGAGGATCCATCAACAATATTCAAAGCTTTGGCATACACCAAAGAGAGACAGTTTACCAATCTGCCAAATTTACAAGGAGAAGATGGACAATTGAAAGAAAGTTTTACTGGAAAATGTCAGGCATTAAAGTCAAAATTGTTTCCTATCCCACCAAGAACAGCTCCTTTTGATTGGGCTTACCACAAGGAAGATAACTGGAAATGGCCAAAGCTGACTGAATCAGAAGTAGCAAATGTATGCTGTAATGCATCCAAAGGAACTGCACCTGGTCCAGATCAGATGAATTGGGCTATCATAAATCATGCATACAATGCTAGTAAAGAAATATTTTTTGAAATATATTCTATATTTTTCAATATTGGATATCAACCAAGCTGCTGGAGAGAGGCAACTGGCATAATTCTGAAAAAGCCTGGTAAACCTGATTACTCACAACCTAAGGCATACAGAGTTATCTCCTTGCTGAATTGTCTAGGGAAGGCCTTGGAAAAAATCTTTGCACAGAGACTTGGATACCTAGCAGAAACAACTCACCTACTGCATATATCACAGATTGGTGGGCGACTTAAAAAGTCAGCTTTGGATGCATGTCTACTGCTTCTAAATAAAATACAAACTGAAAAAGCAGCAAAGAGGAAAACATCAACTTTATTTCTTGATGTGAAAGGTGCCTTTGACCATGTTTCAAAGGATCGGCTGGTAGGCATAATGAGTGAACTAAGATTACCATCTAGTCTACTTAGCTGGGTGCTATCATTCCTTAGCAAAAGACAAATGAAACTTCAATTTGATAGACAGACAGAGAAGTTTTCTCCCATTGAAACAGGCATTCCTCAAGGAAGCCCTGTCTCTCCAATATTGTTCTTAATTTATATTAGAAACATGTTCAAATCTTCAACTGTAGAGTTTCTGTCCTATATTGATGATATAGCACTGACAGTCTCATCTCAAAGCTTTAAGAAAAATATTGAAATCATGGAAAGGGAGGTTCAGAAGCTCCAAGAAATTGGGCTTCAAAATGTAGTGAGCTTTGATTTGGAAAAGACAGAACTGATTCATTTTGAAAACACCAAAGCAGCAAGGAAGTGGAATCTCACCTTACCAAATGGTCATACAATAACACCAAAGAGCACAGTTAGATGGTTAGGAGTTTGGTTTGACCAAAAATTGAATTTCAATCACCATGTGAATACAAGAGTGGCACAAGCAAAGAATGCATTTGGAAGGATGGCAAGGTTAACCAATACTGAAAAAGGCCTTAGCCACATTGCAATGAGACAACTCTATCTGGCATGTGTGATAAGCATAGCTGATTATGCTAGTCCAGTGTGGTGGAAAGATCAAAAACAGTTCTCTGACAGATTACAGGGACTTCAAAATATAGCTTTGAGGAAGATTCTTGGATGTTTTAAAACATCTCCAATTAGGCCAATGGAAATAGAAGCATGTTTATGTCCACCAGAAGTAAGGCTCAATCATAGCAGAAGAAAATATGCTTTGAGGGTTCTGACTCTTTCACCAAATCATCCAATTAAAAAGGCTCTATATCAAGACTAGCATACCTTGACCCAGAAGCAGAAATTCAGATACGAAAATTATTACAGACTGAAAAGATAAGACTATCATTAAAATCAAATATTGATTTAGAAAATATTGAGACTATAATCCCTAATCATTTTCCGCCATGGGAAAGAAAGTTCCATATGAAATTAAAATTAGTAATCAAGATAGAGAAATTGAAGCTGAAATACATCTGGCTAAAATAAAAGAAATGTGGTGCCAAAATCATGTAATTTACTACACTGATGCATCCTGGTGGCCAGATGCAAAAGGGTTAGGTGTGGCATTCATGATGTATGATCACAGGACCTTGACAACAATCTACCATTCAACCAGTCTTGCAAATGAGTACCAAGTATACATTGGAGAGCTTGAAGCTATAGTCAAAGCTTTAGACATGCTGCATCTATAACTGATAACCCAAGAAATGTGACAATATATTCAGATAATCAGGGTGCTTTGAAAAGAATCCTTAAAGCTGATGATAGACCCGGACAAGCATGGGTTGATAGAGCTATTACAGCAGCTACAAAACTAGCAAATCTGGAACCAGAGTAGACTAGAATGGGTGCCTGCCCATCTAGAAATATTTGGAAATGAAATGGCTGATAAACTTGCAAAAGAAGCAGCTATTGTAAAAATACCACAGGCAATACCAATAAGCATTAGTAACTTAGAGCAAGAATGTGAAGTACAGAGAACCAAGGAATGGATCTCTATTCTAGACAAATGGAAGATAGGCAACCAACACTCACCAAGCTCATATGCAAGCCAATATGAGTGGAATATTCAGAAAAAGCCATGGATTGGCAAAGGAGTGAAGAAGAGTGTGAGCTCAGCCTTCTACCAACTAAAATTAGGTCATGGATATTTTAAATCCTATCTAAAGAGAATTGGGAAAGTAGATGATGACAAATGTATCTGTGGAGCAAAACAGACACCAAGACATTTATTACTTCAATGTCAAAGATTTAATAAAGAAAGGGCAGTATTACATGGATGCAACAAAGGAAGTCAACTAAGCCTCAATATGGTTCTGCATAATAGAACTGGCACAAAAGCAGCTTTGGAATATATTGAAAAGACTGGCATATGCACTCGGAAATGGTGCATTAACAATAAAACTGGAGTAGGATAAAGATTAAATTAAATATTGGGATACATATTGATGATAGATTTTGAGAGAAAAACAAAGAGTAATAATAAATGGCAATAAGAAGATATGGTAATTTTGAAGGATTGCTTGTGGTTTTGTTTTATGTTTTTAGTTTTTTGTAAGAGGTGTAATCACTTGAGGGTTCAAATGAAAGTGAAAGTAAATGATCAAAACTTTGATAGATAGATTGGCTAGTTTGCATCAGTTGATGCACATCCTACAATAGTCTTAGACTTAGACAGGATGTAAATGGATTAAACAAACAAACAATCTATCATGTGTCACATCAGTACTCGACTATGGATCAGTGCTCTGGCATGGAAAATATGGATCTAAGAAATTAATAAATATTTGTCAGAAAATTCAGAACCAAGCCATGATTTTTGTCTCAGGTGCTTACAGAGGTAGTCCTATCAAAGCTTTGGAGGCTGAGACAGCAATTTTGCCTACAGAGATTAGGCATCTCAGGAACTGTTACCAATATGCCCTTCGCATTCTGAGACTCCAAAAATGCCATCCAATATACCAGCTATTATTTGAACCTCTGACAGATGAGCTTTCCAACACCAATGAAATTGATCTTGGACTAGTAGGGCTCCTTAATAAATCCCCTATCCAGATCCATAGAATTGGAAGATTACTGCTACCTTTTGCCAGTAAAGCCAAATTGGAAGAGGTTAATGACAAATGGACTCCTCCCTGGCTTCAATCTAATTTAAACATATATATTTCTAATTTAACTAAGGCAGAAGCACAAATTGAGCACTTCAAATTTCTCACTTCAATTCCACTGAGCTCAACAATTATATACACAGATGGATCATTTGAGAAGACAAAAGGGAGTGGCATTGGATTTGTCATCTACTCACCTTACACCAGACAAATGAAGGGTTATTCTTATAGTCTTGGCCAAGAAGTAGGAATAGTAGATGCTGAAAGCTACTGCATATTACAAGCACTGGATCAGATAAAAAATCAACAATCTTCTTCATGCTTTGTCTTCTCAGACAGCCAAGCTGCATTAAATAGAGTCAAAAGCTCTTCAAATTGGTTATCACATAAAATAAGATCCATAAATCAACCAGCAAGGATCGAGCTTCACTGGTGTCCAGGCCATGAAGGCATTGAAGGCAATGAGCTTGCAGACAATCTTGCCAAAATGGGAGTGGAAAAAAGGACCAGACCCAGGGATAAATTTATCACCCACAGTTTTCTTAAACAAAAAGTGCAGCAGCACATCATCAATTCCTGGCATAAATACTGGAACTCCGAAATTCTTAGAGAAGAGGAAGGAAAGAAAGCTAGAGGTCTCGGAAAATTTTACAGAATACAGGCAAGGAAGCAGACACCAAATTTCAGCATGAAACCTATCAACTTAGAACCTTACAGCCGAGCAACTCAATCAGCATATTTTCAAGTTAGATTTGGAATTGGAAATATTCTTACACACCTCAAGAAAATTGGAAAAGCAAAGACTAACATATGTAATTTCTGTGGGATAGAGAAGCAGACCTGCCACCACCTTATATTTCAATGTTCAAAATTCAAAACCCAAAGAAAAAAGGAGCTCTCAGATGTTGTGCCACGGAGCCTTAGTTTGCTATTAAATACCAAGGGTGGGAGAGAAAAGCTACTAAAATTTATTCAATCAAGTAACTGCATTAATTTATCAAAAATAGGGGACAGCTTAATTTCATGTAGGAATACACAAGAGGGTGTGCCTAGAATGGAGTAATATAATTTGCACAATTAAATATAAAAAGAATAGAAGATTTTGGAGAATAAAGCACTTGTTGAAAGCCATTTGTAATTTAGAAAATATTAATTAGATATAAGTGTCATAGCTCTAGGGCTGCATACACAATGAAATAAAAAAAAAAAAAAAAAATAGTAGAATAAAGTACAGCTTAGAAAAAATCATGGATGAACATTTAACTGAAAAAATTAGATCTCTAGCTTTTCAACCATGGGTCTCACCCCCTCAATATAAAATAAATATGAATAGAAGTTCAGCCCAGTGTGTAGCTGAACAGCACAAGGCAAGAATTGAAATTGAGGACTGGCAAAATGTGACCTATATCTATACTGATGCCTCTCTCTACAATGAGAGCATTGGAGTAGGCATATCTTGGGTGGCCACTGATAATCATGGCCGACTCAACCACACCTTTAAATCAAATATAGGGGATAAAGTATTGGTATACAATGGTGAGTTGGAAGCTCTAACTCAGGCAATTGAATATTCTAGTACAATGGCTAAAAATGGCCATCACTTTGAAATATACTCCGACAACCAGGCAGCAATACTTCGGCTTGCCAACCTATCTGACAATCCTGGACAATCTTGCCAAATAAGGGCTATAAGAGCATCTGAAACAATTATGAGCAAAAATGCTACTGTGTCATTAAACTGGATCCCAGGACATTCTGGTATCAAGGGTAATGTAGCAGCAGATAAACTAGCAAAGGAAGCATCAAGAATGCTCCCTGAAATAATGGAAACAAGTTTTGCCATGATGGGATCCAGATTAAAAAGTGAAATTCGCCTCCAATGGATGCAATATCTTGGACAGAATGACCTCAAGTTACAACTGAATCCATTGTCATATAGGAAAAAATTCAATTGGAAAATCAACTCAAAAATACAGGTACCAAATGGAACAAAAAGAAAAACAGTTAGTGCCTACTTCCAACTCAAACTAGGGCATGGATATAATAAAGCATATTTATATCAACATGGATTAAGCACAGACAACAAATGTAGATGTGGCAAGCAACAAACACCAGAACACTTACTACTAAGCTGTAGTAATTACAAGCATAAACAAAAAGAGATGAAAGAGAAGTTGAATGGAAATCCCCTGAGCTTGAAGTTGCTACTTCACACTAAAAGAGGAGTTGAAGCAACCATTGAATATATAAATAGCACTGAAATATCAACCCGGGTATGGCACCTTGGTAGTAGAGAGACAAACTATGGAGTGAAGTAATTCAAATTGAAAGAAGGTGGATATTTTTCTCCTTAATAAGTAGTTGGTTTTGGTAGAATAAAGGGTCAAAAAAAAAAAAAAAAAAAAAAAAGATAATTTTAAATACTATACAGGACTTGTTCCTAACTATCTACAAGAAAATATTGGGAATTAAAATGGTTGAATATATAAAAATTTGTTAGTCTCTTTGTGTAGAAACTAGAAGTCCTCTATAGTCATAGACTCAGATAGGACTATAATAAAATCTAATCTAATCTAATCTAATCTAATCCATACCAAGGCTCAGCACTGGGAAGCATTCCTTGCTTTAGCCAAAGACAAACTTATCTTCACAGCTTATAATTATACCAGGGCTGCTAGCCAACAATACCACCATATTCCAGCCCTTCATTACCAAAGAACAGATCAAATCACTAAACAAACTGAACCAAGAATTGCTACTTCTTTCAAGGAACAGTGTCAAGCCCTTGTACAGGATCTATTCCCGAAAAATGACAACAGCTGTACAGATGATATTTCAGCCCCTGGAGCCAGCATTTCTAGCACCACATCCCCACCAACATCAACAGAACCTAAGAATTCAACTCAAATTTGGGAATGGCCAGAACTAACTCTTAATGAAATAAAAGCAGCAATACCTGACAAGAAAACTGCCCCAGGAATTGATCAACTTGATTGGTCAATAATCAAAGCTGCCATGGAATGTATCCCAAGTCTATTTTTCAAGGCATACAATTACCTGTTCAACTGTGGCCAACATCCAAGCATGTGGAAACAAGCAATAGGTATTATCCTGCCAAAAAGAAACAAGAAGGATTACTCATTACCAAGGGCCTATCGTCCAATCTCTTTGCTTCCGTGCCTTTCTAAATTGTTAGAGAGAATTTTTGCCAACAGACTATCTTACCTTGGACACAGTCCTTCAACCACCCCAGTGCAAACCATCCTGTTAACAACTTTTTACACACAACCCCAAATTTCTCATTGATATTTGATTAAGAATCATTACGTCAAGCGCTTTCGATTAAGGTATTAATCAGCCAATTTGACTGGCTGGTAAAAGAGTTACCATAGTCCAAAGTTTGGCTAGAGATTTGGAGCCCAATTTGGGGGAAAGCCACAAGCTTTTCATCAACAACATTTTTCAACAGCCTTCTATCGATACAAAATTTTGACGACATATATTTCAGATACATCTCTAACTCCATACCAAATTTCAGCAATATTCAACGATTTTTGACCGAGTAATAAGGGTTGAAAGATTTTAGGAACGAATTTTGCGACGAATTGCGCCACTGGTCAGAAGGGGTCACCCTACACGAAAAATTTTCATTGGTCAAAGACGCGTTACGCGTCTTTTTACGCGTAAATCGCGTTGTTTACGCGTCATTTCAGGAAAAATAATTTCCCGGAAATCACGTGATATTTAATCACGTGACTTAATAAAAGATATTCAAAAAAAAAAATCAAAAAAAAATATAATCAAAAAATTAACAAAGTTTAAAAAATTATTAAAACCGTAAAAAAAAAGCCAAAAAAAAAAGTAAGATAAAATCATATATTCTTTTAAAAAAACCACTTCAAAAATGTCTTTTTATGATCCAAAATCACCACAAATAGACAGTGATCCTTTTTATGACCCAGCTTTGCCTATGATGGATATGGATCAAAATCAATACCACTCAGCTAACAGCCAACTTGCACTAATACCCCAGCTTTCATCAGAGGAAGATTTCCCACCACTATTGCCCAACCCAAAGAGACCCAAATTGCATATCATTGATGAAGAAATGGACTACAGCAGTGATCCAATTGCTGGACCATCAAATACTCAACGCTATATAGACCCAAACCCATCTGTGAAAGGGAAGGGAAAGGAAACCCTGGCCTCCTCCATCCATGCAACACCAGCTGTTGAAATGAAGCAAGGCCAAGAAACAACAACAACTGTGCTATTACAGGCTAGGGACTTAATTGTAAAAGCATACCATCTCACCAAAGACCGAAAAGAACAATCCCAACTACTGGATCTTCTGGAAGTATTTCGAGAATACACTGAAAAAGGGAATATAAGCAAGGCTTCCACAATTATTGCCTCACAGGTTGCCAACTTAGAGACTGCTACAAGGCAAATTGAAACAAAGGCAAGGGCCCTAAACAAAATTGTGACACCTGTAGTGCCTTTAGTGCAAAATAGAGGTCCAACTACAACTTTTAATCAACCATGTACTCAACAACATCCCCAGCAAAATACTATGGCATCTATGGCTGCAAGAGGTATAGGTGAATCCACAGAACCAATGCAATGGACAGTTGTGGGAAAGAAAGGCCAGCCTCAAATAGCCCGACCCCAACAACCATCCCAGCCTAAGAATAAGATAATTCGAAGAGTCATCCTAGTACAGGATCCAGAGGCAATCAGCAATTTCACATCATTTCATGCAAGAAACCAAATCAATCAAATGTTTGCATCAAATGGGATTAAAGGACCAGTGGTCAACACAGTTTTGAAGACACAGAATGGGAATATTGCCATCACCACTACAGAGGAATACTCTGCTGACTTTTTCCTTGAGAAGAAAGCAATTTGGGAAAAAATCATACCCTTTACAACTGTGCAAAAAGACGAGCCATGGTACAAGGTGATTGCCCATGGTATACCTCTTGCAGACTTTGACAATGAAGATGGTATGGAGATGATCAAGTCAGAGGTCAAAACTTTCAACAAGGGGTTGAATCCAATTGGAATGCCACACTGGATATCAACAAGAGAAAACCGACAAATCAAACAGGCAGGATCAGTGGCCATTGCATTTGCCACACAACAAGAAGCAGAACGTGCCATCAGGAACAGACTTTATATTGCAGGAATCAGTTCAAGAGTCACCAAGTTCTACAGTGTAGCTCAGACCACCCAATGCAACAAATGTCAGGCCTTTGGACATGTAGAGAGCTACTGTCGACGAAATGCAGCCTGTAGACTCTGTGGAGCACGAGACCATAGCACTCAGCAGCACTACTGCAGTGTGTGCAAAGCCAAAGGAGTCCAATGCAGTCATCTGGCCCCAAAGTGTGCCAACTGTGAGGGAGACCACACAGCTAATTCAAAGACCTGCCAGGTTTACCTGAGCATTCGAGACAAGACTGAAGAGATTGAACTTTAATGTCTGGTACACCAGAAATTAAGGTCCTCCAAATAAATTTAAACAAAAATCAATTTGCAACAGAGAGTGCCTTACAAAGGGCAGTTGAATTAAATATTTCAGTAATAGCTGTACAGGAGCCTTGGCTGATCCCACATGAAAGAATACAGCCAAGCTTCTTTAATACTAGATCAATTAACCACCCAAATTTCATTCAAATCTTCCCAAACTCACCACCACATCAAAGACCCGAACAATGATCTATGCTGCTTGTCAACTAGGTCCAAAAATTAAGCTTTCCCCAATTCACCCCTTGACCCTGACCTCCAAGTTCTTGATATTAGTGATGGAACCAAGTCAATCACATTAATTAACATATATAACCAAGCTCGAGAAAATGGCTACACTATTCAAACTCTGTCACATTACCATTTTGAAAACAGAAGGACTCTATTTCTTGGAGACTTTAACTTGCACCATCCTAGATGGGAGCCAGAAGCAAGTAGTACTAATGAGACAGAAATGTTCATTGAAAAGCTAGACAGCTTAGGTATGGAGCTCATGAACTCCCCAGGACAAGGTACATTTTACAGACCGCACATGAGGAAACCAACAGTGATTGATCTCACATTTGCATCCCAGGCAATGACCTACCAGATTAAAGACTGGCAGACATTGGAGGACCTTGGATCAGATCATTATGGAATAATGTTTACTGTGGAAAGCGAATTTGATAAGGTACAGCATCCAATAGGGAAATCCACATTCAATACCAAACATGCAGATTGGGGTAAATTTATCTCTATTTTAATTAAATTGGTTGAAAACTGCCCTGGTCTCAATGCAGAGAGACACAGGATGTTGCGCGGAACCCACAAGAGTCTACAATATCTACTAGTTGGTTCAACAGAATATACAGATCAGCTTGACATAGCAGCCCAAAACCTTACAAATATCAAAAGAAGCAGCATGTCAAAGCATCCCACTTCTCAAAGAAGGGCTAAGAGTAAAACCATGGTGGAACCTGAACTCAAACAACTGCGAAAAAATATGAGCAGGTGTCAAAGGTTCCTCAAAGCCAAAAGAAATGATGTGGAATTAATAGCCAGGTACTGCCATGCAAGAAATATATACTTCTCATCCATCAAGAATGCTAAACAGGCCCATTGGAACAGATTCTTGGAGAAAGGAGATGCCAAATCAGTCTTCAAGCAATGGCTTATACCAAAGATTACAAGGTTCACAAAGTCCCTCCCATCATAAATCAAGATGGGTTGTTATGGAGTCATTTGAGGGCAAATGCAAAAGTTTTCGAAGCATTCTTTTTCCATCCCCACCCAGTTGTTCACTGCCAAAATTAGAAGGATATCAGTCTGAAAATTGGACTTGGCCAGAGCTCACAAAGAATGAGCTAAAGGATGCATGCTCAGCAAAGATCAAAGGAAAGACACCTGGGCCAGATGGAATCACCCATGAATTGATAACCAGGGCATACAATGCCATTCCAGACACATTCTTCCAAGTTTATTCCCAACTAATTGATATTGGCTATCACCCAAAATGCTGGAAACAGGCAACAGGAGCAGTTCTTCGGAAGCCAGGTAAGCCAGATTACCAACAACCAAAGGCCTATCGAGTGATTTCATTACTCAATTGCCTAGGGAAAGTAAGTGAAAGAATTTTGGCAAAGAGACTGAGCTACCTTGCTGAGACTACCAATCTTCTACATCCATCTCAGATAGGAGGAAGGCTCAAAAAATCAGCTGTTGATGCAGCTCTCCTACTTACTAATGAGATAGAGACAAGCAGGCAAATGAAGCAGATTTCATCAACCATATTTCTGGATGTCAAAGGTGCTTTTGATCATGTAGCAAGGAATCAACTGATTAGGGTGCTCCTAAACTTAAAAATGCCCGAGAGTTTGATAAGCTGGGTAGCTTCCTTTCTAGAACATAGAACACTTCAACTTAAATTTGATGGTGAAGAAGAGAGGGTACAAGGAATCAAAACCGGAATACCTCAAGGAAGCCCCATCTCGCCCATTCTATTTCTCATCTATATCAGAGACATTTTCAAGACCAAATCTATTCATACCCTATCATATATGGATGACATTGCAATCACCACTACTTCAACAAGCATGAAACGAAATGTAAAGATACTAGAAAGGGAAGTAAGGCAATTATTTGAGTTAGCTGAATCAAACTGTATCCAATTTGACCCGTCAAAGACAGAATTGATGCATTTCACCAATAGGAAAGCATCCAAAAATTATCCCTTGACCCTACCTGATGGACAAGTAATAATTCCTAAAGACTCCATCCGTTGGTTGGGTATCTGGTTTGACCCAGGACTCAAATTTCGAGGACACGTCTCCATTAGAACAGCCCAGGCTACACAGGCATTTTTCAGAATGGCTAGATTAGGTAACACTGAACGAGGACTTTCACCAGCAGCTATGAGACAAATTTACATTGCTTGTATTATAAGTATTGCCGATTATGGATCAGCTGTCTGGTGGAAGGGACAGGAGTTTATTGTGGCATCACTGCAGAAACTTCAAAATTTAGCCATGAGGAAAATTCTTGGAGTATTCAAAACTTCACCAATTCTCCCTATGGAAGTCGAATCATGTTTACAACCACCCAGAATCCGAATGAGAGCTAATATGTCCAAGTTTGCTTTCAGGATGTTGAAGCTACCCCAAAATCATCCTGTAAACCTCGAGATGCAGGAAAAAGATTATATTCTCCCTAAACCAACCCAAATCATGAGAATTAAATGCATTCAAGATATAATGTTGGATGATCCAACAACTGAGAAGATAATTTCCCATTCTTTCCCACCATGGTTTGAAAGACCTAAATACACAGTCCACATAGAAAATGGAGCCATTGAACAATTGACAGAATATCACCAACTTAGATGCACTAGTGTTAACTGGGCAAATACAACACATATCTATACAGATGCCTCGTCTCATACCAAAAGCACTGGAATTGGAATTGGTATTGTAGTCACCAATAGCACTGGCCAGTTCACATACCAATCAATGTCAAATATTGGGGACAAAGTTTTAGTCTACAATGGAGAATTGGAAGCAATTACACGAGCACTTGAATTTGCTAGTACAAGGTGCAACCCAGGACAACATTTTGAAATATTTTCTGATAACCAGGCGGCACTACAAAGGCTGGCAACCCTTTCAGACTATCCTGGGCAGTCCTGCCAGATAAGAGCTTTAAGTGCAGCAAACCTAATTTCAGATAAAAATGCTTCAGTATCATTACACTGGATTCCTGGACATTCAGGTATCAAAGGCAATGAAATAGCAGACAAACTAGCAAAGGAAGGGTCAAGATTGCCTCCTGAAAAACACGAATTGAGCATTGCCAAGATTGGAGCTCAGATGAAAAGCAATATTAGAAACCAATGGCTTGAATTTCTCTATAGTATGGATAGAAAATTACACCCAAAGTTATCATCCTATAAGAAAAATACCCATGGAAACTGAATAACAAAATTCTTGTGCCATCTGAAGCAAAAAGGGCTGTATCTAGTGCGTTCTTTCAACTAAAGCTAGGCCATGGATACAACAAGGCATACCTTTACAAACAAGGACATAGCACTAATGATAAATGTAGATGTGGGAAGCGAGAAACACCAGAACATCTTCTGCTCAGTTGCAGCAATTACAAGCATAAGAGGAAAGAACTCAAAGAGAGATTGAACAGCAATAATATCACATTGAAGCTAGTCCTTCATACCAAAATAGGAATAGAAAAATTGATGGAATACATTGACAGCACTAGAATCTCAACCAGAGCATGGCATCTAGAAAGAAGGGATGAAAATTCAGAATAGGAATAAGATAAATAGTATCTGGAACAAATTTACAAACAATGAAGTGTGTAGGGATTTTCTATTCAGAATATAAAAGGTATAAAGTTTTGAACAAAAATATAAATCATTAAAAGGGAAATAAATAATTTTCTCTATCTATATCATAGGGCTTGACCCTCACTGTCCAAGAGATCATAGTTAAAAATTTTAAAATTGGAATAAATTAAAAAATGTAGCTAGTATCTTATATATAGATTCTAGGAGTCCTCTATAGTCATTGACTCAGTTAGGACTATAATATAAATCTAATCTAATCTAATCTAATCTAATCTATCTTACCTTGGAAACACCACAAACAACCTCTTTCACAATGGACAAATGGGTGGTCGAAAACAGCGGTGTGCCATAGATGCTGCACTACTACTACAACATTTTGTTGAATCAAATACTAAGAGGGGAAGAATTGTTAGCACAGTGTTTCTTGACATCCTTGGAGCATTTGACAGGCTGCAACCAGCCAAGCTTATTGATATTCTGAGGCATCTAGAGCTCCCAGTTCCATTCATTCATTGGGTTGAATCATTTCTTACCAACAGAACAATCAAACTTCTCTTCAATGGGGAATTGAGTGAAGATCATGCTGTATCTGGTACACCTCAAGGAAGCCCAATCTCTCCACTGCTATCTCCTATCAATTCGGTTCCTTCATCCAGTGCATCAGTGCAAAGACACCCTACAGCTTTCATATATTGATGATATATCATCTCATATGCTTCAATCAGTTGACAAAAACATCAGGAAGCTAGGAGGGCTACTAGGGGCAATCCTACTTGAGGCCAAATCTAATTGTGTGAAGTTTGATGTGGATAAATCTGAAATAATATATTTTACTAACAAAAGAGAGCCAGTTATCACACCTCTCACATTTGATCAGATTACTTTACAGCCCAAGGAAACAGTAAGATGGCTGGGCATTTGGTTTGATAGGAAACTTACCTTCAAGACTCATGTTGAAAAAGAGCTTCAACTGTGCCAATGGGCCTCCATAGGCTTCAAAGACTAGCTTCACCATCATCAGGACTCAAATTTAATGCCTTGCGACAGCTTTACCTAGCTTGTGTCACATCTGTACTTGTTTGTTTGTTTGTTTAATCCATTTACATCCTGTCTAAGT
>OENG01000067.1:0-10898 GCA_900239735.1 Blumeria hordei DH14
GGAATTAAGCACCAAATGAAGAGCAGCAAGAAATTAAGTCAAAACGCCAGATGAAGAACAGGTTTCCTTGCATACAGTAAAAGGATCGGGACGCAAATCCTCTGTCCCTATCAGCACCTCACAACGATCACCTTCTACTCTCCTGTAAAGTTCTTGGAGAACAACCACATGTCTTGGAATATTCATTTGATCAATTAGCCAAAGAGGAAAGAAATTTCCACTTTATAATAAATTATACAAATTAATTAAATACCTATTCTCCTAATATTCTGTTATCATGATCAGAGCTCGTCCGCCAACTAAATTTGGGTGATTATAAAAATCAACCAATGCCAAAATTTATCAGTGCTGTTCTTGCTATGAAAGAAACAATTTCTGAAATTGCTGAATATCTAGCAGAATTTGAATTTAAGTAAAATTAATCCAGTCTGGGTAAAGATGATGGACGCAAAGAATCTCAGTCAAGAAGCAGCAAGCAGAATGGGATTAGGAGTAGCAGGGTATAGATTATGTTGGAAATTCTGACTCTCGAATTTAGGACTCACCCATTATCAGTTTCGTCTCAGGTTCCCGACATGATCGACTTCACTACACATGTCTCGATTGCAATAATCGCGCCTACTGTCGCATATACGTTTGGATATTTACGTACTACAGTGTACCTTGGCTCATCATAGTAGATGAGAGGTTGCTGGTCATCACTAGCTTTGACAGGCACATGAAACTAGTAGGGATCTCTCCCTTAGATGTATATATAAGTCCAATGTTCTCATAGTTTTAAATATCAAGTCTTCTATACTTCATACATATCCACATAATATCGTACAGAGTATAATTTCCAACAGATTACCTTCGATTTTTAATTTGATTATACCTGACAAATATGATGAAAGTATTATAGAAGATTTATCTCAGAATGAACATAATTTTGCATTATAAATTCTGCTCACCTCTCATCCGCTTCCCCTCTAAATCTAAAGACTTGACAGAAACCAAATTGGGATGAGAAAATCGATTTATTGAACTATTTAAGGAGAAAAGGGAACTCTAGCTACTGCTAACAGTACTTATAAGAGTTGATCTTTGTGGGTCTATAGACTAATGACTTATCCATAGGCATTATACTTGATACCCAGCCACGCAATGCCAGGTATCACTTAGATGTGCTAACGCTCCAAGCTCCTGATTAGTAGTGCCGTTTCGTTCAGCTTCATCCACCCCCCCATACAGCCTTATCGTAAACATCCACAATATTTCGCTTAGATTATTCGCCGAAGCTAAAATAACGGTCAAACCGTAACAGCAACTCTCGGAATCATAAGTCACGCGCTTTAACGCCTCTCAAATAAATCTACGGTAATTTATTTCATTACGGACTAAGATCCCAGTTGATATGTCCCTTGTTTACAGTCCTATTTACAGTATGTCTCTGAAGAAGAAGGTCTTCACCATATGGGAAATGCAAAGCCGTCACGACACAAAATATTTCAAAAGTTGAATCCAGTAATCCGCATTATTGGCGATCAGACAGAAAACCATAACATGATCTTGTGATCATAGACACATAAAATCAATTACAAGTGAGCCTGAATCCTTCCGTAGACACCGCAAGTTACAAGTGATATGAAAGATGGAAAAAAGGGTTTATCAAGTTGAGATTTTCAAATATTTACTCTACAATCCAGTACTATTCACAGATAGACTTTACTTTCAATGAATTTGTGGCACGCAGTAAGTTATTAAATACATGAAATTTCTCTGTTCCGGTAAGTGCATAAGATATGTTGCGAGTAGAATCCTTTATCATACCAACTCCGGCCTAGTACTACCTAAGTGGCAATAAAATGAAAGGGTTCGAAATGTTTCCCGTACATTTGAACAGCTTAGTATAGAGTTTTGGGGTCGAAACCAGTGGTGGTATTTCTGCAAAACTGCCGAGCCCACACTGTATATCTAGTAGGTATCCGAGATACAGTTGTCCCAGATGGATGAGCTCAATATTGATACTAGTGCTCGGGCAAGTGACTGTCTCTTTATTCTTTGACGCTGAGTATTCAGGCATAAAATATCCCACGCAAACCTCGCATTGGCTTAGATTTACTTCCTTGCCAAATTAATGAAGCGTTGTTAGATGGACCAGAGCCGTGATACCGGCTCATACTGAGTGTACCGCAATCCCGGATACCAATCAAAAGCCATTACATTAAGCGAGAAACTTTTGTGCCCGCGATGCACCCTCCTTTCCTACAATCTTGAAAAAAATGAGCCATTTTGGAGGTTCAAATTGTTGAAGGCATAACAAAAAATAGCGCAGGACGGCTTTCGTGCTGCACCGCTGAACTGTGACATTCTAGTGTTAGAAAGTTTGGCGGATTGAGGAGGAAGCGGCTCAGATGTGCCAAAGAAATCAGGGCTGCTAGCCGAGTGGTAGCTTTTTTGGGACTAGCGTACGCGGCACATTGACCCTACATGTGGCGTGCACGGCACGGCATCCAAATGTTTATGCCAAATAGCATTCAAAAGACCACTTCAAGCTATCCGTAAAGAGGAACGGTTGAATCACATGTAAATGAAAACTCTCCACTGCTTAACTTAGAAGATAGTTTGGTATCGATGATTTCAACGCCTTCATGAGCAGTGGGATGATTATTTGTTAATGAAAATATTATTTAATATAACCAATAGACAAACTAACACATCATACTTCACTTGGTTTGTAAGAGTTGAACGCATCACAAATTACCAGCAAAAAAGATTCAATAAGGCCTGCGCCAGCACATACTCAACCCGAAATCCTACCAAACAGGAAATTGAAAGGAAAATTAGTGTTTTTTGAGAAGGAATTTAAGGTATTCAATATCTCGCCACGAGGATGTCCATCATTCAAATGGTTAACGACTTAACACTTACTCTTCAACGACTAAGACCTTCAATCTGCTGTAAAAAATCTATGATAATCAAACAGAATGTTTAAGATAAAGATTAACCTTTAACTCGAACATCCAACAATAAAAATAAAGATAGTTTGTAAATTTGATGGCCGACTGTAGTGCTGGATACCGATCATGGTAATACTGAGTTTGATTAGCAAAAACTATCAGATTAATTGCTGACTAGATAGCGATGAGCCACAATAAATTAAAAAAGGCATGAGAAAATTTACGAAAAGATATCTCGGTATCTCCCAGAATTGAGGATTTTATCTCTAGACTCGGATGTGAAAGCCGTGCAATAACACAGCGGCACTTTTATCGGATCAATTCTTCTTGTGAGATCCCGTACCTTGCCAATGACTGAGTACCAGGCATTAAGTTTAACCTGAACATGAATATAAATAGCTCCAGTACGCCATTGATATCCAGCTGTACAACTCACGGAAACAGTTTCGATATGAAAGGAGCTCGTTTACTCATGAGCTAATTGGATAGATTAGCTCGACAATCAATCCATCATATGACAATACCCATATTGTGCTCCTGGATTTATTTACTCGCTTCAAAAGTTAACATTTTCGTGGATTCTCGAATATTCATTTGTATTTCTCTGAAGATGAATTTAGCTGTAAAGACTCCTATAGATATGGTGTGAAATCAAGATGATACCACTCGATTTGGTCAAAATAATTCCACGTGCAATAATTAAGATTGTGTGCAAAAAGAAGAAAAAACGACGCCGTCACCACGATCTTTCTAAATACCAGTATACCAACGACTCGGTTCTGCCCGAAAATTAATCCATGTTTGATATCAAAGAATAATTCAGCTCCTGAGTGGAAATTTTTTAAGACGGGTGATGCCAATAAGTCTTCAGGTAAGCTTGTATTCGTCTTATAAAAGCACGGAAAGATTTTTTAAAAAATGCGGCACCAATTATCATTAGACATAGGAGAGCGACGAGAAAAATATTTCATTCGTCATTGGACATTTAAGATATGAATTCAATCGAGAGAGCAACAAGATCGGCAAGATCAATTGTTAGATGAATAAATTAATAAACTGGGTTATAAATCTTCCAAAGTTTCGTCGAGCGTTACAATTTCCAGAAAAGAGATAAACAGACAAAATGGTTCTGGTCCACACAGATATGTCATTGATGGCGGCACTCTCCATTCCGGATTAAGAAATATTCATCAAACGTTGAATCCTGGATGACATTTATGATTCGACTACATTACAAGCCGCATATTTTTCTCGACGATGGATTGCGATTAATCAGCTTCAAATTAAATAATCAATGTTAATTTTACTTGGTCTTATTTAGAAAAAAAGCAAGAAAAATGTAATATTTATTCCAAAATAAGCTTTAACTTTAAATATTTTCGACAAAAAAGAAAAGACTTGAGGCATAAATATCCTTTTTTGGACGAAATGGGCCGATTCATGGAAAATTCCGTCAGAATTTCAGACGACTTACGGCACTGCTAAATTGGATGGCCATAGTCCTTGAGAGCAGATACCGTCTGAACAGATATGAGCAACTGACTTGTACTCAATGTTGACAAGCTCTTTTTGGCGGCAATATCCATGGACTCGTATCTTTGTGGCTGCATGCTTGTAGCTAGATGTGAGATGAAAATGGGCTTCATCATGAGAGGTGAGTATTGGTTAAATTATGATCAAACAAGTTATGAGGTCTGAATTTCTCGGACAAATGGATGAAACAAAACTTGAAGATTCAAATTAACATCCTTATTATCCATACTCTTTTTGGTACAATATTCCTGAAGCATGCTGCGACTAAGACATGAGGTAAATCATTCAAGAGATTCTCAATGCGGACAATCGACCAACGACAATCTGAAAATCCTAGGAACATATTTGAAATCTATGATATTCGAACATGACGCATATTATCGCTAAATGAAAAACTAATTTCTGTATGATTCTAACGCAAGATGAGAGAGATATGTATGTGGTCAAACCTTGCGTTAAAGAATTATGTTGCCAAAATAAGCTCGATGAATCTTACCAGTAGGTGAATTAAATATTCTGGACGAAAAAATGGGATTCTTGAGACGGGCTCTTTGAAGTCAATTCTAGAACATGTTAACACAATTCCGAATCTACTCTATTATCAAAATATATTTGGAACTCACCTTAAATCTTACTGTCAAACTAATAGGTAGAAAAAGCCTTCCGAAAGGATCACGATTTACTTAGCTAGACCTTTCTTCGAGTGAGTAAACAAGCAGCCGGAAAGTATCCGGGCTTACTCCAAAGGCTGCAACGAGAAGAAATCATTGCTAGTTCCAAGCCGCTCTTCAGACACCACGTAACCCTAAAACCAAAGCTCCCTCTGAACTTTTATCCTCATTCGCTGACGAGTACGAGCGAAAGATGATGGCAGGTTTACTTTACGAAATGAATATTGAATGGGGACCTACATTGACGACGCAAAAAGAGGGTCTCGAGCCCATTCTTTCCATCGCTCCTTCTACATTTGAATCAAACTATCTGTAAAAGCTAGGTAAGGATGTTGATGGCAAGACCATGTACCATGCGCATTGTCGATTCAAGGGTATTCGCTGAAAGAATACCACAGCTTACAGGGAAGTCGTCTCCCTCTTACTAGATTCACGTGCTCGTCACGATACTCAAATACTGCCTCTTTGCGGATTGTCCTAACACGTATGACGCAAAGGACGATAAAGCGATGGTTGGAATAAGTGAAGGTCTTTGAGTAGAGGAAATCAACTAACTACTGATGGGAAAATCAATATCTATGCGAAATTAAGGATCTTAAAGATTTAGTCGGTCACTTGTCTATTCTATCTTTCCCTAGATGTGCGCTACGAAATATGAACGAGTTGATTTGAGACTCGAGTCGAGGGAACTTTTCGGAACCACCGAGTCTCGGTGCTCGGCGCTCGGTCCTCGATTCCCAAATTGCTTTTCACTTGCTCTACTAATTTCGTCGCTATCGGAGACACCCAATATACACGGTCGAGCCAACTCAAAAGGCATGTGCTAATTGCCTAGGATTAATGTGTACAGCTAGTGACGAATATGGCGAGTTAAAGTAATTATCATTCTAGGAGACTCGGGATGGTATCTAAACAAGACGAATAGAACCACAGTACAGCTAAAATGTTCGGCTGTACAACATTTTTGGGCCAAATTCTTGGGAGATGAACAACGGCCATGTCTACGGGTAGTTAACTTACACGACCTCCCAGTCTCTATACCAGATAGGACGATATAGCAAAAAGCTTATGTCTGGAGGAGACCTGACGCTTTTGATTTGTTCTCTCTGTCACAAGCTTGTATCTAGGATATGGGGATAGAATTTCAATTGATGCGAGCGAGGAACTCATCTAGACATCTAATCCTGACAGAAGTCGATTCCTTGCACTTTCAATATCTCAGCTCACCTTTTGAAAAATTCCGAAACAATACAATTAACCCAATAAGCGTGAGACACCGATAGCTTTACGCGGTCTAGATGCCATTCTATCTTCAACTTGCTCAAGCGGTCAAAGCACGGATATATTATTGCCGTCGAATACGATGTTTGTAGTGACGAGAAAATTATCGGCTAGCAAACTGAACCTCTCATTCGTCAGTTTCATGGGTCTAGATAATTTAGTAGGGTGGGGTATGAAGAAAGTGCGAGCCTGTTTGCAATATGAGATGGGAAAATAGTAAACAAGACTTGGGTTTAAAAGGGGCCGAAGGTTGTAGTGGTTGGATTCTTTCTGTATCACTTTCAACCACTTTACAACAACTCTTTTAATTATTACAACCTTAAAACGTTATCAACTGACCACTCAACCAATCAAACTCTATAATCGCATAATACACAATTAATTTCAACATGGATCACGTTCTAACAACAACAACCAAGTACGTGAATATAAATTATATACTTAGTACTTCACTAACACAGCAAAACAGCACATCAAACACTACCCAGTCCTCGAACATTTCGACATCACCACCAAAAAGACGGAGAATTTCCCGTGCTTGTGATGTCTGTCGAAGGAGGAAGGTTAAGTGTGATGGAAAACACCCCTGTACACACTGCATTTCAAACAATCTAGGTATGCTACTGACGATACCAAATAAATATACTCCACTAAATTGAAGTCACAGTGTGCACTTATAACCGGCCTTCGAATAGACAAAAGAGGCTCAGTATAAAAGAGTTCGAAGTGATGAAGAGGCGTCTGCGTGAGGTCGAGACCTTGATCGACTCTTACACTAGTAGAAGGGATGGTGATGGTTTGTCTCCAGATATTTCCTCTCCTAGATACGGCTCTAATTATAATATTTAGATAACCCGCCACGATATACACTTCAATCAAGCGATCATCAAGTAGATAATAATACTGATGATCGTGAAGTGGGTGATAACCAAGTGGAGAGGGTCCCATCTCCAGTTCCCGACACCGGATCATACAATCAAGATGAGAGCATGAATGATCCGTTCATGGTCGAATTATCCGGTGTCGGATTACTTCAGAATACCAAGGGATATATAGACGAAGGTTTAATGTTTTGTAATAATAGCTACACGCATCCTCCCTATGAAAATTAATTTTAATCCATCAAGTCCCATATTAGGTTTATTGATTTTAATAACAGTTGGTGAAAATCGTATGAAACAATTGTAATGGTAGTAAAACATATATTATATTTGGTTGCCACTCTTACGTGAAACTTTTAGGGTTAGACCAGATAGAAACACGAACCTGTTTACAATTTCTTGTTGTTTTGTGGCAATCTTGGATCTATTCTGTTATTGGGTAGTTTACGTGTGTATAATGTATTATGCCAATATAAGTGAGAATAATATTGAATTAAGTTTAGATTTCATTCCAGATATATCCTCGTCCTATTTCACACTGATAATATCCGCTCATATCCGCTCAAACTCCTAAGACACACAGCTTAGAAGACCTACAAACTTTGGAGAGGGCATCAGTATTATATCAAGCCCCTTTTAGCTGGATAAATACCTTATATTATTTTACTCATTTGCCCACTTTTTACTAGGAGCTCGGCACCATGTACACACGTCTGAGCTATAATTCTATAGATGGAGAGATTCAATTTCTATCCCTCTTTATTGTAGTTGTTTACTAGATATAGCAGTGTGGCTTTTTGCAGTTAGAGAGTGTATACTAGAATACTTTTATGGCCAGGCATCCTTGAAGAAGGTTCAAGGAGAAGATTTCCAGGAGAACTCTGACAATTAGAGTTGGAAGGGTTCACCATGATATAGTCTCCAAAGCCTCAATTAAATCTAGGACGTAGTAGTTGTACTTAAGGAAGCTGGAATTACCCTATAGAGTTCTTCAGCTTATCAATCTTATATCTCCATAGTCCAATATTCTCCGAATATCTTACAGCTTGTCTTCTCCTCTCGTCCCTCAGTCGTAGCCTGCTGGTATCTCGAAACTCCGTCAACCCAGCAGATTTATCCTCAGTTATATCCTCTCTTACTTACTCGCCTAGTTATTACTAGAATACTCACAGCAGACGGCGATCGCCACTCCATCGATCACCCGCCGTAACAAATACAGTGGTGGCTCGTTACAGATGCGATTGCGACAATAAAATTGAGAGTTGTATGATAGTTTGGCACTTCCTCGGGTCTCAAGTAAGTGGAGGTTGATTCGATTATTGATTATAATTTCTTGTTCTGTCTATCTACAGAGAATGTGTAACAGTTTTATGTTTGCCCGAAATCGCTCGATTTGGCTGGGAGCCTGTCCCCTCTTTCACTACGCTCCCTTGTTCCATCACTTGAAATGTAATAAGTGCTCAATATGAAGTCCGCAGATTAACGGGATTGTTGCGTGGTCGATGATTCGGCATCTTCGTCTTTATTGAGTGCTCACGTGCTTTCATTTCATCCTTATTCTCATTAATTATGCGGTTAAATCGGTTAATTTCAGCGTTGCAGCGATTCTGTACAATAGTTGCAATGGCTTTCACCCTATGAATGGTCTGGACTTCGGCGAGCTCCATTTCAGTTAGAGCAGTTTGTCCACCGACCAAATTCTTCTCCGCTCCCTGAACTTTACCTACTGCGATGATGAGCGGTAGCATGTATACTTGATTGGCGGCGATCCAAGCAACGTTGCTACTCGTGATAGTGTCGTTCTTCCAAATCTTTCTTGCCGCCACAGCGCGCCTTTCGAATCGTGCTTGTGCACCTGGCCCTCCGACAATGGGCTTTGTACACTCGGTCCAGTCGTATGAAGGTACAGCGTACCCATCAGTCCATGCATCGTACATCTCTCGCTCACCAGGCTTCATGGTCTCCTTTGCCGTGACGATGGGGTTTCGTTCTTGTACACCCACCCCAACATAACCACTTCTAACGGCGACGCTCTTACCAGATCTAACTGTAAGCCCTAGGAGCTCCTACTTTCTGGCGACCTCTCGTAGTGAGTCACTTGATAGTGGGAGTTCGAGGGAGCATTGTAGGGGGCGCCAGTGTCGTTAAAGTCAATGTTTCCGGTGGCTCCACCAAATCGAGCTTGAATGGTGCGGAGGTTGTCGTTGGCAGTCATGATGATATGATAATTGCCCTGAACTTGTCGTGGTATGCTTGATTGGTCGTGTACAGAGGGGGAAGGTTATAGAATTAAAGCTTGGAGATACTTGGTAAGTTCAAAGGAACTTGACAGGTCAAGTCAATTGGCGTTCGTTATTTGAGGTCGATTGGGGTTCGTTGTGTGGAGTAAGTGGCGTTAGGAGTCTAATTTATGCTCCGGGTGGCTTAAATTCTATGGTTTTTTTTAATCAAATAGTAAACACAATTACATTTCTTTAAATATAAGCATTTAACTTCAGAATCAAGGTTATATATTTCTTTCCGGTACTCGACAAGGTATATTCCACGTGATGTACAACCCAAGAAGGAACATGGATCACAAAGCTAGTGTGTGCTGGAGGTTCGTGGGGAACCTCCAGCTCTCACTGTAAAGTCTGCAGAGCCGAAATTGAGTAACAAAGTCCTGACTTCGATAAGGATTTCCAATCGCTTTCGCGGTCTGTATCGTCTTCATCCATAAGCACAACCCCCTATCACCATTATCATGAAGCTAACCACGATCAGATCAGATGGTAGGGTCGGAGCCCTACTCATCACCAACCCGTGATCATGGAGGAAAAGCCATTCGATGAGTTTCCGGAGCGTACTCAGCATCTGATACGGCGATGGTGGATGGGATCAAGTCGGCCTCGACTGTTACAAAGAAGGGAGATATAGATTAATACGCGCATCTCGTGTGGTCCCTGTGTCTAGACCTCACCAGGCTGGGGCTACAGGTTTTTTGAGACTTTTTACTGCGCACGCAGTTTCCATTGCTACCATTTTTTATTTTTTTGGGTAGAACGTTCCGTGCAAAAGGTGGCTGAATTCCATGGTAAATACTGAGCTGAATGGCTATTCATCAAGGGCCATATATCAATGATCTTTCAAGAAACAGTAGAGGCAAAGGGTACTGTAAAACGTGTGGCCTGGGGTCAGAGAGGCCCAATGTGCTATATACTCTATGATTCGAGTTATAAAATAATCACACACAAAAAAAAAAGTCCGCAGATTGAATAGCGTTAGGTCACATGACTTTATTCTCTTTATTTTTTTAATGTTGTAATTCACAAAATGAAAGTCTCAGTTAACGTTATAGGTGAGAAGATTTGATAAGTGGAACAAGAGATGGAAGAGTATTATTTGCATCATTTTATCGTTCATCCAATGTTTAAGATGAACCATGCAACGAACCTTGGATTAGGCATGATTATTTTCCATTTTCAAAAAAAGTGCCATTGACGTTTCAAATTGCGAAACTATCCCATAGCAGCAATAGTTTTATTCGCAATTCTTTTTCTCTAATGGAATGTCGACCTGAGCGTATGCTATTTTCACATTATAATGGCACAAGA
>OENG01000091.1:0-15946 GCA_900239735.1 Blumeria hordei DH14
TTCTAATTACTGGTGGAATCAATCCTGATTCTCATGTGACGCATTTCGCTCAGTCTTTTTGAGCGTTTTTTGATGCACGAAATCCTCTCCAATTTTATCGATAATCTTTGATAAACAACTTTCATCCCGTTCAGTGACAATCGAAACGAGAATGTTAGAAGATGTCTTTGACAGACTCAAAGATTTTCTGCGCTAGCAAACACTCCACCTTCGTATTTATCTAAAAACAAACTATACCAGTCTTTGAGAAACTAGTGGATTCTTCCATTTTCCTTTCCATACACACGTACCAGCACATTAATCCCCGTACTCAAACCCGAAAGATCAAGCAGCAGTATTGGCTGCGCACAACCAGCCGTCGTCCTCGGCGTCAATCGACCAGGCGATCCTTTACACCGAGCCTTCTTGAGATTGCTGCGCCATGGAGCAAACGGAACGCCAAGAAAGCAGAGAATGAGCTTAGCTCAGGATTTCCTGCAAAACATCGACGCCTGGGCGAAATCCAAGGCAGGAAACCGAAAGCGCGGCCTTAGTCGGCCTTTCATAGAAAATATTTCACCCATCGTGATAGCGTTCGCGATAGGTAACGCCAATGCGCGATTCCCCAAGGCAAGAACCCATCACCAGAAGGTACACAGCCAAAAACCTCTGTACTAGGGCGACAAAACCCCTCCATGAGCTACCAAGAAAAGCCAAGGAGACTGCTTCCTCGTGGGCCACAGTAGCTCAGAAAGCAGCCAAGCTCCGGACCCGCCAGCCAATCTGGTAAAACGAAGACCAGCCGTCCAGACATAGACAGCCGGACAACAGCCCCCGAAAGAAGATAAACGACTCTTCCTTCGTATGGACGAGAACATCAGTGGCGGACGTTATCGCCTGTTACAATCAAGAAATCTCATCACTGAAAAAGCTGGAGTTGCACCTTCAGCAATTATAGCGATGACACAAGTTAGGTCGTAGCAATGGAGTGTGCATCAGACGCACTCAGGGAGTCGATCCTTGGTGTGGGTCCTTCCCTTCAAAAGGAGGAAATCACAATTGAACCCGCTTCAGATTGGACGTCCGTCATGGTCTCTCATGTCCAATCTACATCCGTACATTAGACGGAAGGATTGACGTTACTAGTGAAATGGTGAAGACGGAATGCCAGGCAGTATGCGAGTTACACCGATACAGGTGCGCCCAAACGACATAAAATTAGGAAGCTATTCAGTTAGCTGGATAATACACTTTAAACAGGTGCCATCCAACCTAAGATTCAGACTTTTCGACGAGAGTGGACCCGCCATTCCGTTTTCTCGTCGACGCCCCATCGAGCAATGTCAACGCTGTTGGGGATATCACTCAACAAGAAACTGTGTCAAAGGACAGCGGTGTGTTAAATGTTCTGGTATACACGAAGTAGCAGAATGCACGGTCAACATTCCCAAGTGTTCAAACTGTGCTGGGCCGCACGAATCAACCAACTTGAGCTGCATGGCTCGACCAAGGCGACATCATGGCCAAGTAACGCCACGATCACCAACAGAACTACGAGTTATTCGTGAGAGAGGGCATCTGGATTTCAAGGCAGCATTGTTAAGATCCCAAGAAAAAGGTAAGGCCCGCGAGGTCATCAACATACCAGAAGATATAATGCATGATAATGAGTAATACACCAAACTCATATAATCACAAACAGAGACATAGCACCCTTCTCTTTCACCAAGTGAACGTGGGAAATGGCGGACCGAACATGGAAATAGCAGTGCAACAAGCTTGGGATGCAGAAATACACATAGTCATGGTACAAGAACCATGGACCTTGCGAGAAGACGGAGATTTCACTACGAAAAGCCACCATGGCTTCAATAGTTTCATACCTTTCGGAAAGACGGTACCGAGATCACGACCACGCGCCGTCACTTTTGTCAGGAAAGGACTGCAAGCGACACAGATCACACCTTCGTCATCAAGCCAGACGACAGACTATTGCTTCGTGCAGGTGTCCGGACTGACCTTTGTAAACGTATATCGTGCCCCAGGCCCCAGTGGGACTTTGGATCCTGTACTAAACTGGCGACCCAGTGGCCCTTCAGTAGTGGGAGGCGATTTTAATTCAGTCTCACAGCACTGGCATCCGTTAATAGAACGCCAATACGGTAATGCGATCTCATGGGATGGGCTCGTGAAAATAATATGCAGTACTAAGCACCATTGGAGAAAGCACCCACCGAGAAGGAAACGTGCTAAATCTAACCTGGGGTAACAAGACGGCTTCTGCATCAGTCTCAACCCGATTTCACTGTACATCAGATCAATCTACTATTGAGGGCTCAGTTGACATACCCGGGTACTAGGAGCTATCTAGAATCCCAAGACTAACTCGCGTTAGAGACGGCGATCTAGATGAGTTTGCACGATGCATGAGGGAATGAGTAAAGCCTGGCCCCCTAAGTAGTCAAATCGAGATTGAGGACTTCACGAGGAGTTTAATCCGAGTACTTCAAGACGTGGCCAAAGTTGTCGGACGAGCACCCGCTGTAGGGAGTGGGGAACAGCGCCCTGGTGGACTGAGGACTGCAAAGAACGATGGATTGACTACAGGATAGCTAAAATAACATCTGGAGAAGGAATGACACGTAGGGCCTTTTGAGTTGCAGTGAAGTCAGCCAAACGCGAATACTGGACAAAACAGGTTGAAGCAGCAGAGACAGAAGCACAAGTGTTCAAACTCATGCGGTGGGCCAAACCAAAGCCGGTGAGACAGCCTCCTCCTCTCCAAGTAGCACCAAACCAGTAGCTTTCAGATCCATCAGAGCGGACAATCGCATTGCGCGATTCCCTTCTCGCAAGATTCGATGCTAGAAGTGATGTAGAAACATGGGAGAATGGTCAACTAGAGTCTATCCCATGGAACTCAGAGGTCTCGTTGGAAGAAGTTACAGCGTCAACCATAGGAGGTAAAGAAACTGCTCCAGGATATGACAAAATCACCGTCCGACTTCTCAAGGCTTGCTGGAGCTCGATTGGAACATATGTTAGGGACCTGTTCCAGGCTTGTTTGAACTTGGGATATTTTCCAACACCTTTCAAGGTTGCGGAAGTTGTACTGCTTCCTAAAATTGGACGCGATCTCTCCAGCCCAAAAGGATGGCGACCTATATCGTTACTCTCCAGCTTAGGCAAGGGATTGGAAAGACTAATAGCGAAACGGATGTCCTGGCTTGCGCTTAAGTACAAGGCAGTACCTTCCCAACTATTTGGCGCGCTACCAGGACGCTCGGCAGTCGACCTAGTATCATGTGTCACACACGATGCAGAAGCTGCAATGAGATCCAACAAAGTCACAGCTATGGTCACGCTGGACATTCAAGGGGCCTTCGATGCAGTTCTACACAATCGGCTGCTTGCACGAATGCAAAGCCAAGGCTGGCCGATACCACTCTGTCGCTGGGTAGAATCCTTTTTGACACAACGAACAGTCTTGGTAAGACATGAAAAAGGCGTAACAGATGAGAAGCCTGTTGTGTGCGGTGTCCCCAAGGATCACCACTTTCGCCACTTCTATTCATGTTATACATCGCAATTCTACTTGAGGATGGCACTCCAAACTGTAGATTCGGATATGCAGACGACATTGCCATTGTTCGAGTAGGTAAAAGTCCTAGTGAAGCTACCGAGGCTGTCCAGGTCGAAGTAGACAGGATCGTTCAACTAGCTTCGTTACACATGATTAGATTTGACCCTTCGAAGTCTGAGCTCCTGATTATTGGGGGTGGACCAAAGAAAATACTAGACTCATCCAACCTAACAGTTAGAGTCGAGGATCAGCTTATTTCGCCGTCTCCGCATATTAGATGGCTCGGAGTTTGGCTTGACTCCCAACTAACATTCAAACAGCATGTTCAGGAATGGTGTAGCAAGGCACAGCGACTTTCCCACTTCATACGTAGCATAAATAGAGTCCAAAGAGGTGCAGCTCCGGGACCATTAATACGCGCGGTAAATGCATGTGTAGTCAGTACGGCTGTCTATGGTGCAGAAGCCTGGTGGCCAGTACTCACCCGTATCACGACGAGACGAGACAAGAAAGTAAGTACGGGTGTTGGATGGCACCTCAAGTTATTAGACAGGACTATTTTGACCGCAATCCGAGCTGCACTACCAGTATGGCGAACTACACCAAACATAATTCTTCACCGGGAGTCAGGGATCTTACCTGCAGAAGTAATGCTTCAGCAGCGACAGCTCCGAAGTGCGGCAAGAATTCGCCGACTTGACAATTATCATCCGCTATTGTCAAGGGCAGTCGAGACAACTAAGGAGGCAATCAAGCGACTCAAACTGCGAGAAGGGCAGAAAGAACGTGCCTTTAAGTTTCCACATCGATACTTAACACGCCTTCAGAATGAGAACCTCAGCCTGCCGGCATCAGAAGGGCCTGGGCAGCTTTACCAGCCAAAGATCGCGATGGCTACTACCAGGCCCAAATGCGACAAGGAGAAAAAGGCGAAGCAGATCAAGGTTTGGCTCAGGAATCTTCCCCCAGGAACACTCTGTGTTTACTCAGATGGGTCATCGATCGTCCCAGCATACTCAGCCTATGGCTACGCCATATATAGGGGCGGCGAACTTATAGCGAGTGGTGGAAAACCTCTTCCCGGAGCTGAGGTCTTTGATGCGGAAATCATCGGAGCAGTACGAGGCTTAGAGGCAGCGTTAGAAATTGGAGGTAGCACAGATATTAAGGTACTACTTGACAATCAAGAGGCGGCTAGAGCCCTTCAAGACGGCAGAACAAATACCTCGCAAGTAGAGGTAATAAATTTCTTGGAACTACGCAAGACTCGACCAATGATAGAGGTCCACTGGATTCCGGGACATAGCGGCATTACAGGAAACGAAAAGGCCGATTCGATTGCAAAGAAATGCCTCGCGTCAAATAATCGTGATGGGAACATGCCGGAACCAGAGCGCATCTGGGAGGAAACTCACGAAGTTCTGACTTTTGCAGCTCTCAAACGCCAAGTTAACATCCGGGTACAAAAACTTGCGGAAGAATGGTGGCTTAAGAACAGATCCAGTAGGTATGAAGATCTGGACCTACTTATGCGGAGAAAACGCCCTCCAGAGCTAGCACTACCTCGATGGGCATACCACCGCCTCGTCGCAGCAAGGACCGGGCATGGTGACTTTGCCAGCTATCATAGACGGTTCCAACACCAGAATGAAGAAATGCTCTGCAATTGTGGCCGAGAAAAGCGACCATGGCATTTTGCAGAGTGTCGCCCGACCATCCAGAAATGGAGGACGGAAACGAAGGAATCACGTCCTACGATCAGGGAGATGATAGGACAAGAAGGATGGCAGAAATTCTGGCGTTTTTTAACTGTGACAAAGTGTTACAGCAAGATTGAATCGTGAACGGGGGATGTAAAGGTCAACTGTATTGCTTCTTGGGACCGTTCGGTGTGGTACGAGAATTAAGGTGTAGCGCAGGGCGCTAACACATTAGAAATGGTGTCTTTATCTGTTTTAGTTTTGTGTGTCTAGGTTTCTATGAAATGATGATGTAGGTAGCGAAGAGTCTTATAGATCTGGACTACCCGTGCCATGCCCTCTGGGTGCTGGGATAGTACCCGGTCACGATAAAAATATCATTATCATTTGAGAAACTAGTGAATGGTTACATCAAACGGTCAATGCACGCAAGCATAGCCATAATCTATGGCTTTTCTCCTACATAAATCTCACAGTTTACAGAAACCTATATTGGCCCACAGTAAGCCTAATCAGGATGTTCAATCGAATTCAAAATACCATGAACTAATGTTTGTTCATCTATGGGAAAGTTTACCACTGGATTGTGCAGACATAAATTGTGCCCTGACGATCACATTACATAAGCGCTCAAATGTAGTCTTCTTGAGTGCGAAATGAAGCATCTTCAGCCGAGTCCTGGATTTATGCAAGGCTGAGCATTATGTCATGTTGTATTCAACTATCTCGCTACGACAAACGGCTGAGCTCGCTGGGCAGCCTAGACAATCATTAGCAAACCCAAAATATGCCCCTCATCTCATCTCACCTCACGATAACTCGCAGGAGCTAAGCAAGTAGTATTTGGGCAAGATCATGTATGTTTCACAGAAGTATTCTCAGATCTCTAGCCCTATTATCTATGCAGTACGAATAAGATGCCTTCATATAATGATAATTTATTATCAGTTTCTAATCTCAATTTACGGTAATTAAATAGATCAACCCTCGTAAATTTACAGGATTCCTTTTAAAAATCTTTGGAAACATACTATTACTATATCATGAATTGAAAGAATTAATGACAGGAATGACCAATCTGTTCAACACATACGCCAGGTAATCGACAAAGAACTGGACCCTTTTTGAAACAAAATCCCTCCATCTCGAATTGAAACAATGCATTATCATGGTATTTCGATAAGCTCAATTAATCTACATACATTGTTTCTAGCAGTTTTAAATTCTTTCCCATCATTTCTCGGACATTTTACAGCCGTAGTATGGGACGACATTAGGATGCATGAATCAAGCATGCACGCCCTTTTCCTGTCGATATTTCCCTGGGGGCACAGTCATCTCGTGACAATTTGTTTATCGTCTGCAATCGTCATTGCCATAAATCCATCCTAGACTTCATCTCTGTATGCAACCTTAACTGCAACAACACACGTGTGCCCATCACAATGTATCCGTGCACACAGCAAGTTTCCGGGGCAGATCCCTTCAATGTGTTTACGGCTAGCCGATCTACTTATTCAAGCGAATGACTATGGCAGCTGTTGACTTAGCCAGGCTGATCACGTTTTATATCCGCTTCATAGTTTTCTATGCCTCACCTGTTACACCCACGAGCACTCATCACAAGAGAATACTTGAACTATCCCTCAGCTTTCGGACCAACGATGATCATGTGGATGATATCTTTACCTATGAAGTGCCTCTTCAACTGGTTCCCTCTTCCTTGCCGTCTGAAGTGGAGATCGACGGCAATTCAGGGATCTCCACATAGTCGAACGCTTCAGAAACATTTTCGAAGAGATATTCGTCGATTAGGCTGTATACGATAGTTTATTAAACTTGAATGAGCCATTGGAAAGAGCTATGTTCCGGTTTGATGGTGCTGCTACACAAGCCGTCAGGTCGGGCCCAGCCGTCTCTGATGTGATTAAGGAGGCTCAGTTTTCGCTACGCCAACAGGTTAAAGTAGCAAGAGAAAAACCTAGGACAAGCCAATACTATACAGATTTGAGTTCGGAAAGGCAATCGGAAATTGACCACGCTGTTAGCCCACGTGTGATGTGTCAAACCCAAAAACCAGTTCAGAAGACTTGTTCGACTTGCAAATGCTCTCAAGGTTACCAGTCATTTACACGGCAGAGGATTTTATAAAAGAGTTCAGGAGCGGCCAGAATGGGAAAAAGCAGCATCACCTCTGAATCGGCTTGATCAAATACCGATATCGATTCTACGACGGACACGAACCTATCACAAGAAAACATGTTATACACTCTAAGCCTGTCTACCTATGCATCCTGCATCTGGTTCTATTTCGCAAACACTTTACCACTTGAAGGTATGAAAGATCACCGGACCAAATCTCTAAGTGGACGAGGTAGCAGTCAAAATGACTATCAGGACCAGTTTATGACGGGTATCAACCAGTTGCAGACATGGTATGATGATCATAATGGCCTCTGGGATAGTGCTTGGTGGCCAAGTGCAAATATCATCACGATGATGGCGGATTTTCAGGAACACTTTCCCTCCAAGATTGCACCAATCACTGATCAAGTGTTCCCAAATACCCTTCATCAGGCGCCTACCGTCTTTCCCAACTTCGTCAACAAGTACTACGATGACGAGCTATGGTGGGCACTGGCCTGGATCAAGGTGTATGATGTCACATCAAATCCGGTTTACCTTGATACGGCGGCAGCGATATTTGAAGATTCAAAAGATATGTGGGGACAGACACCGTGCGGTGGACTTTGGTGAGTTGATGATGAGATAGATATGCGGGCTAGACTGACTTGTTGGGATGTAGGTGGGACAAACAACATACGCAAATTAACGCCGTGGAGAACGAGCTATATCTTACAACAGCCGCCAAGTTGGCAAATCGAATGCCGTCAAATCCGTCTCCTTACTATTACTTGAACGAGGCGACTAAAGCTACTGCATGGTTCCGAAATTCAGGACTAATAAACGAGCATAATCTCATCAACGATGGTCTCAACATAGACACCTGCTCTAACAATGGAAACTTTGTATTTTCCTACAATCAGGGCACCATATTGTCAGGTCTTCTCGAATTGACTTGGGCTACGCAGGACCGACAGTATGCTAACCTTGCCCATACGCTAGCTGAAGCATCAATATCCGCTTTGACCGACTCGGAAGGCATTCTCCATGAGCCATGCGAGCCGAATGTCTGCAATAGTGATGAAGAACAGTTCAAGGGAATATTTATTCGCAACGTTCAGTTCCTCTTCAGTCGAGATGCCAACATTCCAGAATCCAATGCGGCACTCTATAAAAAGTTTATCCAGACTAATGCAGACTCTATCTGGACCAGGGACAATGCAAACGGGCGATTGGGCCTGGTTTGGAGTGGGCCAAATAGCGAGGCGACCGTGCAAACACAGAGCTCAGCATTGGATGCTATTGTGAGCGCAGCTAACGTGTCATGAGTGTCTTTGATGTCAATATTTATGATTTATGATTCATGTCTATTCTTTTTGTGAGGTCACAGTGGAGCACGACGCAGCCCAGACGTTTGAGGAAATTATGAAGGTATACCAATTCAAGTTTGATTTTGATATTTTGGATGATTTGGATGATGTGGGTATGAGGGTTTAGGGCGACACATTTATTTCTATTTCTATTATTATTTCTATTTCAGTTTATATTTAACAACTATTTTTATCTTTAATCGAGTGAGAGCGTACGCCATAGTGTGTAACTTATGCCCGCTGTGAATACTAGCATATGCCGATTGACGAACTTGAAAAGAAGGAACAGTATGGGTGATATTTTAACATATCGTATTCGGTGCTGCACGAGAGACTCTGGACACTTGAATGTTGTAGAGGGGGACTTATCGAGAAAGGAATAGAGTAGGCTTGACTTGCCGTCGGGACGATAAGGCGGCACGGGCCTAGGAATCTTGGGGCGAGCGGGGAACGAAGCTGAAGGCGCCACGCGGCTCACGTGCTAGATAAGTGAATTTGTTAGATCTTCTAGCTAAATTCACTAACCTGTCCGACACAGTTTGAATTCTTAACTGCTCGCGACATACAGACCCCAATGCCCCTCGCCCTAGAAACATGTGGTGGACTATGCCAGACTAATCAAGAGCAACTCCCCGTCGTCTCTGTTGAAGCTTTGTTGTTGTGTAAAAGAGATGGGTAGAGGTTTTTGGGTCATACCGTATAAGATAACTGAGAATGGAATGAATGGATGTTTATTCGTGACGGCCACAAGCCTAACACGAAGACGGCTAGTCCTTCCCCCACGACTAAATATGACGATAACTCAGTTGAAAATTTCAGCCACTCATCTAGCAGATGCATTTGCTGATACTACTCGAGACCTTCATGCGTGAATTTCCACCAAAATGAAAAAATAGGAAAAGCCTCGGGCTACCCTTCGATTCCTTTGTCACCTTGCATATGAGGGCCGCTCGGGATATGGCCTCACAGTGACCTCCATTTCTCTTCTGAGGCAAGCGTCTCGGCTACCCAGACATTAACTCGGGGAGATGACGACCAGGAGCGGATTAAAACACCTTCCTTTATTGCCTATTTTTCAAGTGTCGATAACACTATCCCAATTTATAGCTTCGGCGCTCATAAGTACCCATAACTCCAAATCAATCAAAAGATATGAGTCTCAGCAGGCCCATTTCTGACCTCTTCACTCGCTCCTTCCACGTCTCAGCTGCCTGTCCTCCCTCAAGGTTTTCAGCCCCATTAGAGCAATGGGCCCCAATATATCAAGCACGAGCTGTGCACAGTATGATTTTATTTCCCCTCGCGGGCAAATTTAACATCATATTATTTTAGTAGGAGATGGCCGATTACAATTAGAGTAACGCTGTTATCGGTATTTGAGGCGAAGTGGTGTAGTTAGATTGAGTTGGAGGTTTCGCGTGAGAATGATGGTTCAGACATGGGCGGGAAGTCATCCATTTTATATATGCTTGAGGTTGCTTTCGACTTTGATTCGGATACAATTCTTGCTTGCTTTCCCAGATGTACAGAGCTTACTGAGCCATTACACCGGCATCACTGGAAGGCGAAGAATTCATCATTGCCGGTGGCGACTTGGATTGTTTCCCTTACTTTTGTTGTTATACTATTTCGGGGTGGTTTCTCTGTTGACTAGAAAAGGATGTTTGCGTCTACGATTGGGCAAAATCACTGAGTTTTGACTAGCCGGTTTCGCTGTTCTGTTCTTTGTCCCCCGCATGGCGTCATGAGCTACACAACTTGTCTAGATATGCAATTCATAAAGTTAAGGATAATTTCGTGGGGCTGCCCAATCGAGTATGGCGTCACGGAAAATAATCAATGAAGGTGTGCATAGTCTCTTGAGATAGAAAAGATTAGAGAATTATCGAAGAACCACCCATATAGTAGCAACAAGCTTGTGATTAAATTACTCCGTAGGTGTATTCCGACACAAATACTGCTCGCCATTAAGCCCGTGTATGATTGCAATACCCTCAAGCTTGAGCCTAGCATAGAAAGCTATTAAGTTGATGCGATCAGGAGACTTTGTGATCCGTTGAACGGATTCAATCAAGTCTTGATGTGCGGCCAAATTTGTGAGCTGTGTGGAGCTGGAGATGTGTTGAGATTCAGTGTGTTATTGGTATTTAAATTAGAACAAAGGCAAGAGAACCTCTCCCTTATATGCAAGATTATTAGCTAGTTGTCATCACAGTTGAACTCACCGCCCTTATCAGGCCAGCATGATCAAGATTAGAGCAATTCTGTCAACACCACATCGACAAATATCCCAGTACACCGCAGGAATATGACTTATGGTGTATTTGGTTCTCGAGGTAATTTACTATCGCGAAGATATCTTGGTCTCTTATGCATTTAATGTATTTGCCCGCTGTCCCGATAATGGCAATCGGCAGTTACTGCATAAAAACTTCAGGTAGAGTGTCCCGGGTATGGAAATGAATTACTTTCCAACACGATAGTTTTCCTAGCTCACTCTTGTGGCGGCTCGAGCAGTCTTAGCTGCTTGACGAACCATGATATTGACTATGCAGGAGTGTTTAATTACGAGTGAGTGGCCATGACTACACCAAGTTCATCAGAATGTCAAATACGAAGGGTAATACTAGCAATCAATTTCTCAACCACCATGAGGTTAATTTACAATTTCGTCGTGCTGAGCTGTACTCGCAATGCGAATCTAAATATATACTGTCATGAAAGGTTTGAATTTTCTAGATTTATATAAGTTATCCATTTTCAAGACAAATATCGGTATCATGACCGTGTGCACAAGTGCAGGCATCGCTATTGGTAGTATTCATATGGTGACGTATATAATCAGGGATGAATACGAGGCAAACTTTGAGTTTATCAGTTTAAAATTGCAGTCAACCTGTTTTCAGAAGTAAATCATGGAAGGAGTTCAGCGGAAAATGTAAAGCAGATAATACCTTATTAAATAACAGAAAGCTAGAAACTCGCGGGTAGTTGACCTCTAGAAGCCATAGGACAAAGGCCATGTGAGCGGATGTATTTCACCTTTAAGTACAAGATGTAACTCGCATCGCCATTGTTTCTTGTCGTCCTCCGATATATTATCACCGAGATGGCTTTAATATTCCGTGGGAGAAACAGGCCAGCCATTTGAGTTTAAGTTCACCCAAAAATAGTATTCTCATGAAGGATTGTAATTTATATTTGGTGCCGCATAGGGACTTTATTTGGGATTTACAATTAGATAGACGAGCCAAATTGGAAATATCAATGGCGTCTAGGTAGAAGTTTGTGGAAACATTGTTTACTGGCAAAATTGTCACACATAACCGTCCAATTACACTGAACATTAAAGTAAATTTATTTCTCAATTCACAACTGAAGGACCGCAAATTTGGTATCAATCATCACTAAAGCAGCCAAATCTTGTGTAAAATTTAAATTCTATTTCATCTTTGGTCATAATGCTAGTTGGCTATATTCCAGTTAAAGCTGTAATTATATTTCGTGGTTTCCCGTTAATCTCCATCCATAATATTCATTCCGTGTTTTTCATCATTAAAACGTTAAAGTCCCTCGTCCCTTCTATCTAGAGTTTACTGAATGCTTATTTTCCGGTTTTCCTGCTTCTTCGATTTTGGTATCATGACGCTCAGGATTCCATCCTTCATCGAAGCCTTTACATTCTCCTGATTTACTGGCACTGGGAATGCAAATGATCTCGAGAACTCTCCGATGCTTCTCTCCATCACCCAGAACTTCTCTAGCGACGTCTTGGAGTCCTCGCTCTTCTTGACTGAAACGTTGTTATCTTGACTTGTCGTCCCGCATTTGCCGTCTCCGCAGATCGCTGCTTTGTCGGCCTCGCCCTCCACGAATCCCGCTGGTGGGCTTCCTTTAGAGTAACTTCGTTCGACACGGCCTTTTATCGTGAGTGTTGATGCATCGGTGAACTCAATGTCGACGTCTTTCTGATCAATTCCAGGCAGCTCTCCATGTAGTTCAAACGAGTCTCCGAGCTCCTTCACGTCGAATTTGGGTGTGAAAGACTTTGTGATTTGATGGCTATTTCGGTCCACACCGCGTGAGAATTGGTCGATCTCGTCTAGTAGCCGGAAGATGGTCGGGCTAGATGACTGATCTTGATGGAAAAATGCTCGTGGGAAGAGTGACATTGTGGCGGTCAAGAAATAAGTATGTGATGAGTTTGTGTTGATATGATGCTTCTCTGAGAGGTGTCTGTTGTGTATGACTCTGATGAGTGCGATGAATGGAATAGTTTGATGCGGTATTCAATGGTTGATATCTTATCGTTTCCCATCAAGTCTGGCTCTCACTTTATACCATTTAGATCCATTTCTGATCGTTTCTAGAAATTGCTAGTTGTATCCATTTTCGGACTTCTTTCCCGATGAATCAGTCCACTGGCCGATAATTTCGTCAGCGTGACGCATTCGACGTTGTCAAGTTTCTGGTGACTCCATGAATATTCCATTAATATTGATGAGAATATTCTAGGAACTTCCAATCACCACACATTGAACTACCCCACATATCCGGATGTTCCCGTGGCCCTTGACCATGTCACGCAGGAGCTTCTAACATCAGGTCATGTGAGAAAGCTGCGGGAAAACAACAAAGATGAAAAGTGGACAGTTGCTATGAATGAATTCCCCAATGCTATTATCTACAATTGCCTTAAATTACAGCAGCTCCTTTCAGCATCCAAAGAGCTAGACAGGTAATATCAAATTCAACCACGAATTGCGATATGTTTGTGCTTGAAATCCTGGAATAGGTCTCGCCTCCCAATAGGTTGTGACAGAGCTCCTAACTGGATACGGAAACGCAAGCGAAGATTTCTTGGCCGTCGAGGAAATCACTACATGAAACTAGACGATACTAGAATACGGATGGGCTCACATGAATCTGGAGGATTATCATGGATCTTCATAGATGAGGCCAGATAAGGTGGAAGCTTGGCAAAATGATACCTCAGGACACTAGATTATTCTGGGTGGCGGAAGGATGAATCATGGGCTCCAGCACGTGACATGGAAGGTAAGGAATGAAATGTAATTGTTGTGGAAATGGCTGTTGAGTAATACGGTCGGGATTTAAGGAGAGAGAGATATGTTTATTGTGCCAGTTTCACAATATCCAGCACAATGGGCTCCTTTATGGCCAAGGTCACACCCTGTAGAGTGCTTCTTTTCTCTTTTGTTGTAAGATCATTGATATATTGCCCGTGATATTAAGCCATTCAGCTGGGTATTTACCCGAGTAATTCGGCCTCCTATTCCACGGAACCTTCCACACAAAAATAAAAATAAAAATGGTAGCAACAGAAACTGCGTGCACGGGAGAAAGTCTCAAACCTGCAGCCCCAGCCGGGCGAGGCCTGGACACCGAGACCACATGAGGTGCGCATATTCATTAACATCAACCTACTTAGTAACATTCTAGGCCATCTTGATCAATCAACCATCGTCGTATCGGGTGGTGGGTTCGCTCCGGAAACTCATCGGATGGCGTTTTCTCCATAATGAAGGGTTGGTGACGAGAAGGGCTTAGACTCTAACTTCTGATCTGATCGTGGGTAGCTTCATAATACTGGTGATAGGGGATTTATTTTTGGATGGTGAAGTGGACGCAATCCACGGTGCAATACAACTTGACGCCTATTTTGAAAATCATCAGTTCTTGACGCAGTCAGCAAATCTAATCAATTAATTGGTACCTCATTGGGCACGGTCGTGTTTCTATCTTTCTGCGGTCTTGTAATCGACATGCCAATGTTGAGTAGTGAGATTCCTGTTGGATGGGTTGACAGCGCCCAAATTTATTTGCAGAACAAGAAAATTACATAGTGCGAACGCATCCAATCAATTTGAAGACCATGTCGCCTATTATCAAGCTTCTCTTCGTGACAAAGATAATAGCTTTCACCAAAATCCCAATTAAGATTTCCATCAAAAAAGCAAAAGGTCCCAATTCAATTGGTTGATACAAGCTCTGTGATAAACTATAAAATAAAGGAGAGGATCAAATTTTCACGAAACAGTTCTAGTGAACAATGCCGAGGTGAGACTCGCCCCAAATCAGATTTCCTGGCTGAGCTAAGGCGAGATAGGTGACTAAAATAATTTGTCAGTAATAATCCATAAAGTTGCCGCCAAAATGAAACAAGAGGCAGTCAAAAACGAAAACTTCACCTTATTTAGGTGCTGATTTAAGTAGCCAGCTCGCACTGCACATCTGAGAGAGTCAAGAAGAATTGAATTTGAATCGAAGTCGAAAGTAAACACTAGGATATTCACTATCGATAAACTCCAATCAGTTTCTATCTTGTCATTCGGACGCGGGTCCTTTACCTCAATCTTCCCAAATCACCTCACCTCAAGGACTATGAAGGGCGTTACTTCAATTTCAATTAGAAGCTTACCTCATTGATTTCCAGCCAACATCTACCCCCAAATTTACGACGAAAGGAATGCCAGCAAGCAGGAAGTCAGGTCATTATGTAAAAGGTTCGGGTCTTGGTCTTTGTGGGACTGTTGCTCTAACGGGGCTCCACCTATGGAGGGAGGACAGGCAGTTGGGACACTGAAAGAAACAAGCTAGAGGTTATTATTGGGTATGATTCACCCTACAATTTCGAGATATTTTCAACTTTACAACGTTTGTGACCGCCAAGACCAAGGGTTCGGCTGATGAGCCAGAAAAATCTATATTGTAGATGAGTCTACGGCACTTCCCAGTACCCAGATGACGTAAAAGATATCGAGCTAAGCAATTGTACAGCAATCACGCTCTGTCAAAGCTTCACCGAAATTTCGGCTCGACCTTTGGGAAAGAGTTGGTGGGAAGCTAAACGGGCAGAGAGTTTATGGTTCGAGATAATGTTCTGATATGAGACGGTGAAGTATTAATGGATAGGGCATGTCGTGTGGATTAAGGCCATAGTATTTATCCCTAGTGTATTAGTTTTGCGAGCATGTGTATATTGTCATTGATGTAGTCACGATCAATCGATACAGGTTCAGGCCTATACTTTCGGATCATATACCTATAGCAAAGTATTGTGTGAGTCTCTTCACTGTCACCTACCAAACATAACACCATCCACTCCTCCTCACTGCGCATTGTGACTTACGCTTGGCTCATAACCACAAACAATTCATGCGCCATGA